>PVJO010003450.1:0-123251 GCA_004026905.1 Hystrix cristata | reverse complement strand
AAGGATGGAAGGAGGGGAAGGGAGTTGGAGCAGGGAGACAGGTCCTGGTTCATGGTGCCTGGAATCACAGCTACGAGGCTGAAGGACTGTTCTCCCCTACAGACGAAGGCCTTGGGCGCCAGGGAGTATTTGCCATGGTGGCTGCTGTGATGGTTGTCACCGTGCCAGGCTGTGCAGCCCCCGAGGGGGCGATGCCCGGCGAGACCAGGGGCGGCGCTGTCAAGAGGCTTTGGGGTTATGCGAACAAAATTAAAGTCTGTTTCAGAAGTCATGAAACAAGAATGTGACAACATTCAAGACTTATCAAAAGACATTAGCGAAGCTACAAATTTAAATCAATTATTCAGAAAGAAAAAGATTAAAGATTCAATTCATGTTGTGTATTGACACAGATTCCAAGGAGATTAAATGAGAAACAGAACAAGTGTGTATGTACAGACAAGCGCAGACACGCACACCCGACTCCGAGGGTTATACCATGCAGACGCGATGAGAATTTAGAGTCCACCCCAGGCCAGAGCCACGTCAAGCAAGAAAAGAAAACCACACGTGTAATACTTTAGAAATATACACATTAGAAAACTTAAGAACATGCAACGATTTCCTAATTTAGTACAATGAGAAGAGAAAAAAATCTAATATACTTGAAAAACGAATACAGAATGAAGAGTATAAAATCACTTTAAAAAACAATATTAGGGCAAAATGACCTAAATAACCTCACTATTCAGGTGCTCAAAGGCATGACTTTTGTGTGTGTGTGTGTGTGTGTGTGTGTGTGTGTGTGTGTGTGATAGTCTCGTTACATAGTCCAGGCTGGTCTTGAACTCACTGTGTAGCCCAGGCTGGCCTCAAACTTGAGGCAATCCTCCTGCCTCAGCCTCCTGAGTGCTGAGATTACAGGCATGCTTTTTTATATTATGTGTTTTATGTCTAAACCAAGAAAAAAAATTTTCTCTTGTTTAATCACTTAAGCAAAATCCAATCCTTGTATCTTCTGGTAAAGGTTTTCATTCCTAGTGGTTACATTTTGAATGTATGAAATAGAAGTTAGTAATTCAGACTTTGAGTCTCCCAGTAGCAACTTTAAACTCAACTGCTTGTAGGAAGATGTTAAGAGGGATCTGTGCCGCAAGTGCCCCCCGTTTCTCCACCTCTGAAGAAGGGGTAACACTGTTCTGAAGTCCTGCGCTGGTGTTACGATTCTCCATGACGCCGCCCGACACCGCTCCTGGTGTCCTCTGTAGATTTCCTTCACAGATGCACACAGAGGTCTTTCTCCTTTTGTTCCCCAAATGAGAGACGAGCAGGTGACTGATCTGTGTCCCGTGTGTAGTTCTGTAAAAGGTGTTCAGCAAAGTTCCTAACACTTCCACAATCTACACGTGACATAGAAAATCTTCAGCTCTCTGTGGAGTTTCCTGTTCACCTCATGAGTGCGGCTCAGGCAGTGATGTCCCCGTCCTGTGGGTTCGTACCCTGCGCCCACTTGTTGATGTCCACATCCCTTTCTGGAGGTGGCAATGAGAGCATGGCGAGTCCACTGAACAGATGTGGAAAGGGAGGCTCAGAATGAGTGTCTTTCCTGAGTCATTCCGTGTTAATAAGGTTTCCAGTTCCGTGGCTCCTGTCTCCTGTGTGTCACCAAGCTGTGCCATTAACGTGTGCACATCCAGCCATGCTTCTTGATCTAGACATTCTTTGGCAAAACCACATTTGGATCGTTCATAGCTTTCTTCTCTAGTTGCTTCTGAATTTAAAGGTTAGGACATATTTAAGTCCTATGTTAATGAGCAGAGCTTCCTTCAGGCTGACACATCTTTTCCTCTTTAGCAACTTGGGTCACATAGAATTCAGATTTGTTAACTCACTACATACACAGCAACTCATTTAAAAATAAATTGCGAATATTAAAGGCAGCTAGAGAACACGATAATATACTATATACTGAAGCACATCAGCTGTAGAATAATGCATCTTAATGAAGGCTTCCCATGTGAATAAACCATTATATTTACAAGCTTTCCACTGTTAATGACCCAGAACAGGATAATGAAACCTGCATTTGTAGCAAGGTCCTCTGTCAGCAAAAATATACATATTAATAATTGATGTTGCTGTAAAAATAGGACATCAGATGACGGTCCCTGGGTTTGTGAGGAAATAGGATGACATGGTCCATTAACTTAAAATGCTTATCTAATGTTTGATGGGCTTTGTCTTTAAAAATCCTTGTTCAAATTAGTAAGAGAAAATGGACATTAGTCCAAATGGGAATCTGTTCCATTTATCAGTCCCAAATATACTTGCAAATAAGTGGTTAGATGCTGGCAGCTTTCTGGAGTAGCTCCTTGTCTGGGGTGGGCTGGCTGTCACCCTACAAAGCCGCAGCAGCCAGAGAAGGGAAATGTGAATGCCAGCACTGGCCACCTCCAGCCATCTCTTTCTCCGTCGGTGCAGGATTAGTGAACTTGGCGGCCCTGGGGGCGTGGTGTGCAGCTGTCATTAGCAGGCATGTAGAGCCACACACTCCTGGTCCAATTCTGCGCATGGGACACCTCATACTGCAGAACGGCCACACCCCAGCTGGTACATTTCAAGACTGCTGAGAGCAGTGTTGCTTGGCTGATGGAAATCAGCCATCTTGTTCGGCACTGCATTTCGGAGTCCCACATCTGCATGTGCACATCTGGGCTCATACAGACCCGCCCACTCCTGCCACAGCCCAGCCCTCTGCTTGCGGAAAATCAGGCCACATCTTTCTTTTAGAATCCACAATTTTAGTGGGTACAAAACTATTAAAGAATAAAATATGCTCTAGTCCACTGAGGCTCATTCCTTAAAAAATCCTTTTAATATTTAAAAAATTTTGCTTATGCAGGAAGTGCAGCAGATGGGTGCTTAGTCGGGCTTGTGATTGATAAGTGGTGGAGGCTTTATGTGCTACCTTCATGTGCTGCTTTCTTTACAAACGTTTTGAGATGAACACTTCACGGGCACTCGTGGTTTTCCAGGCACAATTTTAAGTGGTTTAAAAGTATTGACTCATTTATTCCCCATCAAGCCTTATGGGGTAGGTAGCTCCTTTTGGCTATGAGGAAACAGAGGCACAGGGAGGTCAGGGGACTTCCCGGAGCCACACAGCCGGGCAGCGGCAGGCTGGGGTTGGCTTGAGCCGTTGCTCTCTGGTGTCTCTGTTCGCAGTCTCCCCATTTAGCTTCCACTCCTCGCTGATAGTTTTGTCTGGCTTAAAATATTTTGTCTGAAAATGATTTCTCATGGGTGCCCTGATCACGCTTTTTAAAAAAGTGCAGTTGTAATTTTCGTAGCTATTGCTGAGCTGTTGTGCAAAATTTACTCTCCCTGCCAAGCATACAGCAGTGCCCATGTTTCTTCTATACCTTGCTTCCATGGTGATGTTAGCTTATTTTTATTTTTTAGCTTTTCTAACTTAGTCTATTTATTTATCTGGTTTTTCAAGACAGGGTCTCACTTTGCAGTTCAGGCTGGACTTGAACTCACTATGAGCCCGGCAGGCCTCGAACTTGCAGCAATCCTCCTGCCTCAGCCTCTGGAGCACTGGGATTATAGGTGTGCGCCACCATGCCCGGTTTAAAAACGTTTTTCAAAACGGGAATTTAATAAGCATTTTTTGAATTATGAAAGATGTGAGCATCTAAACCCATGATTATAAGATACTTGAAAAAAAATAAAGGCAAACACTTATCTAGTACTATGTGCCGGGCACTATTTCAGGTGCTTTACGCGTAGCGATTTCTTTAATACCAAACACAGTCTGAACCGGTTACCAACTGCGTGTTGCACACACAGCACAGAAACCGCTGCAGACAGAGGTGGAGGTGTACCAGGTCCACACAGCCTGTCAGCAAGACCCGAGTCTGAATCCAGGTGGGTGGGCTCCAGGGTCCCGGGCCTGGGCGCCTCTGCTTGCTGTAAGCCCCGACTTACAAAGGGCCCTCGGGGAGATAAACAGAGGCGGATGTACTACCCCAGGCTGCAGGACAGGAAGGAGGAAAGGAAAGAAGGAAGGAAGGAAGGAAGGGAGGAAGGAAGGAAAGAAGGAAGGGAGGAAGAAGGAAAGGAAAGTCATTAAGAGCCAAACATGAAGAATGAAACACGTGACCTGGTCTACATAATTCTGGTTGAAATCCAAGTGTGGCCACAAACGAGCACTTCATTTAGGTCCTCTGCCCATGTGGCGCTGACAGCTGTCCCCAAGGGGATCCCAGGGACACCAGGACAGGCACAGGCCTGGTATGCACAGAGGCCCCCACAGGACTGGGGGAGCCACTGTCACTGGGGCGCCCCCATCTGTGCTGGGGGTTCTTTGTTAATAAGAAAGAAGGCTAATTTATTGGCCAAAAAGTAATCTAGAATGTAACTTGTTTCACTGCGGATTCTGAAAGTAAGCAGGGTTTTATGGTGCTTTTAGGATTCAGCTGACGTGAGTAGGAGTGACAGGTCTTCCTCTTTAATAAGTGTCCCCCCCAGTGTTCTTCATTATAATGCAAACACTGATCGCTTCGGGGGAACATAAAATACACTGTGGTCATGACTGTCGGACAAATTGCTTCAAAGGGGTCCGCAGAATGAAATGTATTGCATTCATTAAGTTTCTCTCTTCCCGATCCACTCCATTGGCTCTGCCAATTAAAATAACTGCACATGAATTTTTAGAGTGCTATTTATTTCCCTTTGTAGATTTTCGAATATAAATATTTAAAATGGCAATATCCAAAAAAGTCATTTATATGACAACGGTAAAAGAAACATTGGGTCAGGAATTGAAGGCATAATATAATGATGTCTCCTGCTCTAATTCTGGTTTCTGTTACTAAATAGTCACTCTTGAAAATGTGCCAAGAGTCTCATAAAGATACAAGTACAGTTTTGATCAGATAGTCGATGGTTTTTACATTGGTATAATGGAATAAAATGAACTAATGGAAAAATGAAATTTAAAAATGAGCAGGCAATATCTTAATCAGTGATATAGTGGAAAATCTATTCAATTGAAAACAGGTCTTACATTAGGGGTAACGGATTTTTTATGGTCATCAGCGAGGGAACAGCAGATAACATTCTTTTGAAAATTGAATCCATATATTTCTCAATGGTGTAAAATTCAAATAGGACCTGTAACATCAGGACACACGTACTTCAGGAAAAATCTACGGAAAAAAGTCACATGGATACGCAACACACAAGCGACTCGTTCTCTTCATACCATCCAAACTGTACTGCTGAGAAACTGTGGCAAACAACTTTTATTTCAGCTGAGCACATATAAACGACAAAGTAAAACTGAAAAATTAAAAACACGAAAACATGTAATTTTAACTTTATATATGGGGTCAGCTATTACTATTTAGGATGAAAACAGCAACTCTGGCCACTGCCTGAGTTTCTGGATGGCAGTGCCAATAGCCATTCAGTGAATGTGGGCCGAGTTACATTAAATGGAAATTTAATTAAATAAGAAGTGTTGACTCAAAACTGCTGCTCATGCTAAATTTCATGTTAAATCTGAAGTACCTAGGATCGAATCTTTTCACACCAATTTAATTTTTGAAGTAGACAATGAGACACAGACGTGTTTTCACCTTTATATCCTTTACATGGACCTCTCAAGGGTGCTGGACAGAGAAATAATGTCACATCATTCCCTGTCTGCCTTTTCTTTCTTTCTTTTTTTTTTTTTTTTCTGGTGCTGGGGATCGAACTCAGGCCCTTGTGCTTGCCAGGCAAGCACTCTAATCACTGAGCTAAATCCCCAGCCCCCCCGTCTACCTTTTCATATAGACCAAACTAGAGATTTTAGGTGAAAAATTAATAATATTTTGTTGCTATTTGCTTTTACTTTTAAAAGTGCATATTTCTAACTAACAAAGTAAAAAGAAAATACCAACAAAAAAACCTTTTAAAGTTCACCCATTAAAACATGAGCTCTATTCAAGCCAGCCAAGCTGCGCTAGACCACAGAACTTCAGGAAGACGGATGCATATTGCCTAAGCTGCTGTTTGCAGTAACACTGATATATGTCAATAGGTAACCATCATGCCCTTCCAGCTCTGTGATTTAGTAATCACCATGGAGACAGCCCTCCACCCCACCCAGCCAAATCAGTGCAGCCCACTCCCAAGACCATGAGTCTGAATAAAGCAGAGTGTGCCGTTGGCATCCGGCCACAGCAGCACACTGTGTGGCCCGTGTCCACACCGGGAGACTCTGCCCTTTGTGGAGACCTGGGAAGGGTGCGGCCCCACATCTCCAGATTCCCCCAACCGCTGGACTTCTCTCCACTGTGGGGCCTCCATGACTTCAAGTCACCACTTTGCTTTCCTTTGTTTCCCCAAAGCCCTCCAGAGAAGGCACGAGTCTTATAGCGTCTTAAAGAGCCAGATTCCTTCTTCGTGGAAACTTACCATTCCCAGGAACACCATCTCCTCTTCTCTCTCTCTCTCTGTTTTCTTGCACTGGTGGAAACCTCGCCAAACCTGAAATCAAACGGAGGGCTGCTAGTTGCCTATGTGACAGAAGCAAAGCCAATAGGGTCACACGGTTTCCCCCACGTAAACAGCATATGCTGCCTGCCCTCATGACTGCAGACTCCAGGCTCAGCAGGAGCGTGTGGGTGGAATATTTTTTCTGCTGTGATCACAGGGAAAAAGTTTTTAAAGAGAGAATGAATCACAGAAGGGACCTAGGGTTCTCACTCAGGAAGTGCCCTACCTGGCTTGCCTCAAGAGAAACCTCAAAGGGCGAGAGAGAGAGGCTGGTGCCTCTTCACAGCCTTACGAGAAAAATTTCCAAAGTAATGTGGAGAAGTAGTCTAAGAATTACGCTTCCGGTGCTTTCAACTCAGATGCTAAAACTTTGTATCTCCATGGAAACTTGAAAGAAAATAATCTCTCAGCCATCTTTCCTACCTCTCTCCCCACTCTCCATCAAACATAATTCGGACAGAAATCTGATCTTCCAGCCCCAGTTTATGCTCTTATACTACTTTCTCTCAATCCTAATTCCCATTGTGTCCCATCACATTGCCTTTGTTTACTCAGAGGTAAGCCTGGCCTCCATTTGGAAGAAGATGGGGTAGATTCTGTGGTGCTCATCTGACAAGGAGGAGCAGCCACTTCTGAAATGAATGCCGGCGTTCTGCCTATCAAAGGCACTTGCAGGAATTTTTTAAGTGATACTGTTCTCTGTCATCGATGAGCTACAAATCCTTGCTCCTCCCGTCTGTGATCATTGGTCTGTGCATGCATGCATTAAAAAAAACTCATTAAGGATTTATACCCTTAATGAATTTTAGCAACATTCTTTCCAACAAATATCAAAGGTCTAAAAATATTTGAATAAAATGGCTTGTGCTTAATAGCTATTTGGGATAAAAATTTAAACCATGAGCAAGTTTAGCTAGTGGTTTTTCCAGGATAACTTAATAAATCTTTCTGGAATTTATTGACTAACCCCTCTCCACTGAAGCAGGACTTGGAGATTTTGAGTTTTGGCACTCCCTCCCCCCACCCCTTCCCCAGCTGGAACACAGCTCAGGCCGCGTAGGAAACCCTGTTCCCCAGCCAGCCCCAGGTGTGCACCTTCTGAATATGGAGCACAGCAGCCCCAGCGTCTGCTACTTGTTCGCCGAGCATCTTGGCTTGCTTTGCTCTGTATTCCTGAAGATAGATTTGCTTCATGAACAGTGCTCTTAGGCGACCTTGCCGTGCCCTCTCAGCAATCTGGATTAATTTAACAGCCTCTTCCAAGGGTATTGGCTTCTCAGCGACTTTCTGCGAGACACAGGATAAATCTGTGTTTGAACAGCCTAGCTATGAGGTATGATCAAAACATACAGCGACTGCTTAAATTAAAAAAATGTAATACAGTAAAAGATACACTGTCATTAATTGCTGTCCAAATACTCTTCCCCCCTCACTTTGAACACACACGTCCTACATTCTTGCCGCTTCTGAAGCGGCTCTGGAGTCCTCTTCCCTGAGTGTCTTTGGCTGAGCTGTTGTGGTGTCCTGACTAGATTCAAAACATTTATCTCTCATGGTCATTTTGACTTTGGGAGGAGCGAGAAGTCACAGGGTGCTAAGTGAGGTGGATGAGTCTGCCTTTCCACTGGATGGCACTCAGCAGCAACTTCCACTGTATTTTTGTTCATACTTCCTGAGGCCACTCGAGAAAAAAGAGTTGCAGAAACTTCTTTAGAAAGTGGCAAGAACAAAAGGGTAAGTGCATTTGAAATGAAGAGGAGGATTTTGAGGATTTCATATACCCATCAAGCACTTAATTCTGACACTCCCTGCTAAGGGTCACCGTGTGATACATACTCGCTTTCCAGTCAACTAGGTATGTTTTGATACTATATCATGCTCATGTGTGAGCCGAAATTTAAGGGCCAGTAGCTTCCCTCTCCCCTTCCAAACCAAATACTACTTAGTGCCACAATACTTCAAATTGGCAGCAATCAACACCAAAAACGTCAATACAGTTGAGTCAATAAAATTTGAAATTGCTGCCAATATTTCATTGACTTATAGTAGGATCAGAAACTAAAAACACATCTCTAATATGGGTGTTAAAAGTGTAAAATACATGTCAAATAAAATGCTGGGTTTAAAATCAATTACAGTCCGACTTAGTGCATGCAACTAACGCTAAAATCATTTTAGAAGCATTTAGTTTATACATGAAATATCTTCCAGTGTCTATAAATTTACGTCTTACAAACATCCAAACGTGATGAATGCCACTAAGACAGAAGCAGCAGAGCTTGAGTAGTTGATTGTGGGAATCTCAGGTCAGGTATGGAGTGACAGAGTTAACCGAGGGGCTGTGACAGTTTGGGGGGAAAGAGGGACACAAGCCAGGGTTCTGGGAGCGCTCAAGAGGCCTGTGGGAGCCAGGAGAGGGCTCACTGTGTCCCGGGAGAAGGTGGAAGCTGTGCGTGGGGCCTGGTTTGGGAATGTCCATCCATGGCCGCCATGCTGGGGCGAGGTGCAGGGACCGGGTCTCAGGCGTGGGTGCTCCGCTCGTCATGCGGGCCGCGCTCCCAGGACAACCCTTCCTTCCCTGTGCTACTGGACAGGCAGTGTGTGTGGGTGGGAGTGGGGTGGGCACAGGAGGAGGGGCAGGGACTTGTGCTGGGGTCCCACAGATGCCAGGTGCTCTCCGTCCAATCCACAAGGGCACCCTGCAGGGCCACTGTGACCCGCTGGGAGTTAAGACAATTGAGGCTCCCAGCATTAGAGTAACCCACACAAGTTCCCCCTCGACTGCCCACTGCCCCCGGCTGCCTCTCTGTATGGCGCAAGGAAAGCTCATCCACACAGCAATTCTTCCAAGTTTTGTTTTCTGTGCAATTCATTGCTTTGAGTGCACAAGGGAGCACACATTTTTAATAATGTGCTTTGCATGTGAGAATGAAAATGAATGTTATTCTGGTGCGAAATCGGTGATGTCTGCATGTGCACTTACGCATGTCGTAGGCACCTAGCAACTGTTAGTATTGCACTTATTTACATCAATTCCATTCTGTCGTCCCCACACTGTCAGCCATGTTTGAATCATTCTGTCCAAGGGATTCTGGGTAGTCTATTCAACATAACAAGGATTTCTGAGCACCTGTGGAGACCTTGATGCTGGATATTAGGGCTGGGGGTGGAGCTCAGCGGTAGAGTGCTTGCTTAACATATGCAGGGCTATGGGTTCCCCAGCACTGTCTAAACAAACCAACCAACCAACCAGTGGAGGCTGGGCATTCAAATTATAGAAGATGGACAGTAATTTTCACTTATCAAAATTCTTGAGGTGTGTAATGTGCATGCACTGAAGAAATCAGCAGCTGAGGGGGGGAGGAGGCTCGGCAAGGCAGCAGAGGTCTGAAATGGGCCGCGGCAGGGATGGATGCTCTTCCCAGCGCCTCGAGAGGCCGGATGTCAGCGAGGAAGGGACAGAGAAACCTCCCCCGTGACTACCTGGTGCAAAAGAAGAGGGATGGTGGCAAGAGACCAGCAAGGAGGCATTTTGGGGTTTTACTGCATTGCATGTGACGTAATCTCCCTTCTCTATTTCCCCTCTAAAATCTTCAGGGATCTCTGAATTGCTTCTCGTTGCTTAGCACAAAGGGGTTCCTTTGGGGACTAAACAATGTCCGGCAGGTGTGTGGAGGGCTGGATGACCCCAAGCATCCAGCCTTGGGACAGACTTCAAGGAATCCATCATGTAGAGGAGGGCCAGTGGCTTAAGGCGGACACAGGAACGAGCGCCGTCTTGGGTGAGGGGTCAGGAAGGGTTTCGGGAAGGATGCTGTGTGAAGCAGAGCAAGCCCCACTTCGACAGGTGGCTGTGTGCGGGAGAAGAGCAGCCCCTCTGTCCGGCACGGCCTACCGAGCAAAGAGAGACAGTGCTGGGCTGGCTGGTGTCCTTCACTCGTGTCCTGGCACTGCTGTCCCCACCATCCCTGGCATGAGCATGAATTTTCCTTCACACTGCAGCCCAGGCCAGTAATACTTGGGAAGGCCTATCTGCTGGAAGAACAAGCATGCTGGGTGTCGCTGTCACCCCTCTGTGCCCCCGTGGGCTCCAGAGCCACTCTCTGTGGCTTTCCCACTCCGTGGTGCCAGCACGCAGGGCTGACTGCTGCCAGCCACAAGGACCAGCCAGGGATGAGAGGCACTTGTTTCACAGGCAGCCGGAGTCTGACAGCACGGAGGCTGCCAGGTAGAAGAAAAGACTGCCCTGGGGGCTGCCTGCCAGGGAGGTCATGGCAAGAGTCCAGGAGAGGGTGTGGGGCTCAGACCTAAGGCAGCAGGGGAGACGGAGGTGGAGAGGAGCCAGGAGCGGAGGAGGTCTTCAAGCGTTTCTCTTTCTCGTCCTTATAGACTCTGCTCTGCAGTGAGCCAATTGTCACTCAACTGGAAGTTAGCAAAGGCCAGCGAGCCTCTGAGAGAGTGTGGTCATTTGCAAGTTCCTACTAGGACAGGACGGCACCTAATTATTTTCTATGAGCAACATTTAGCTTTTAGCTTTAGCTAGGTGAATTGGACACCAAAAATTAAACTGAGTTGCTAATCCCCCGTCTTAGACATCCTAATTCAACCGACGCATCACTCTTTGATCTCTATTTTTAAGCTCTTGAAAAATAATGATTATGTGTCACCAAGAACACACCCAAGGGTTGTGTAACTTCTTATGTACGGTATATGACCATGACAGTGGGGTGATTCTCTCCTCGAGTTGTGAATAATTTAATTCTTTCTCGTATAATCAGGGGCAGCCGGAAAAGGAAGTTCTATAGATTGGAAAAATGTTTTTTAAAACAATACGAACCATGTCAGGCACATGTAATCCACTGTCTGCTAATATCTGCTCGAGGATCTTCTCTCTTCCTTTTATTACTTCCAACTTCTCTCTCAAAAAATACTTGGGTATGGGAATATCTAATTGTTGCTAGAGAAGGGAAAGAACAAACAGAAGAATGTTTTTGTTAAGATTCCAGGACAGACGCCACCCACAATGTAGAGCAAGACTGAGCGTATCCGAGATGCTGGCTTCGCCACTCTCCCCACCAGGCCTGTGCCAGGAGTGAACTGGCCACCGCCAAGGAGATACACGGAGTCGAAAGGAAAATCGTAGCTGCGCCCTTCGTTCTATTCATTACAATAAAAACCTCTGGACTCCATACCATTTAGGCCTCAAAGAACTAATATTACTCCATGAATTCCTTTCAAGAAATTCCATCTCAGCTATCTCAAATAATGGTCAAACGAGGATAGCGAAGTATTGGGCTACAGAAATCTTTGAGTTAAACTGAATAATTTGTCCCTGGCACCATCATCTATTTGGATTAAATGGTCACACTCTCCTCCCTAATAACTTGGTTTTATTTTCACCTAAATTACTGTATTACAAAAATTTGTTACAAAATTAATTTTCTTGATTAGGAAACTTTTTTTATGCAATAAATATAAATGTCTGTTCTTCACCTGTGCGCATTAACAAATATTTCCAGTTAGTGGAGGTCGAGTGAGTATTTCCCATCCAAGTTCAGCAATTGGGTGTACAGTGGTCCCCTTCTCACGGAGAGGCGGCATCCTAGAGGCTGTCGGCCGCACGGCTGCTTGCTGGTAGACCAGCTGGCTGGGGACGCAAAGGTTTGGGCCTTCAGGGTCAGTTTCCCTTCTCTCCGACTCAGGATGTGACTCCCGAGGGCCACTAGTTCCGGTTCCCAGGACTTCTGGGAGGCGGCGACAGTTTTTGAGCATTAATCCCTCTTTGGGCTAGTGGGGCTGTGGGGTGATCTGAGCGTGAGCTGCCAGGGCCCCGGCATTAGCCTTCCCTGTGGGTATGGGGGAAGCTGGAGAGGAATGAGCACACTCTTATCTGACGTCGTGGTATTATTTGTTAAAAAGAGCGTTCAGGTGTTGTACTTTTCCGACTTTTAGAACAAGGCTTTATTGACGCGGCTCTATCTGGCCCCCTTAGGACTGTATGCAGTTGGAAGGGTGGGGAGACAGTGCGGGCGAGAACGGAGGAGTGGGGAGACGCTGGGCCCCCACCGCCCGGACACCTGGGCCTTCCCGTTCTGTGTGGCGTCGGGTCCCGGAAGCTGCAGGAGGCAGGGGAGCCCTCCCTCGCCCACTTTCTCTGCACTGGGGGACCTGACGGGGCAGGTTCCAGGAACAGTCCTCGGGCTAGTTCAGCCCAATAGGACGAACTTTGGGACGCTTATGGAACAAGGGTGATGGCGCTTTTAAGGCTCTGCCATTTATGTCTGCTTTTCTCACTGAATCTGTGTTGGTCTTCTCTCTCTTCCTCATCTCCCTGTTTCTCTCCACAAAGCATCTCCTCCCCCTTTAGCAGCGTCTAGTTAACAGAGGCTGGAACTGTGCACAAGCCTGGAGACGGTAGTTGAGACCTTGAGATGGAAGCTGCGCTTGCTTCAGAGTCTCTCAGGGAGGGACCAAGCGGCCTGGCTTTCCCGGGGCCCCTCTCAGGCCCCACTTGCAAAGAGCTGGGTGCTGGCATGGAGGCCAAGTGGCAGATGATGCCTGCGGTCTGGTCCCGTGAAACGCACAGAGGTCCGCAGGGCTGGCTTGCACGTGTCTCCTGCTTCAGGGCTCTGTCCACAGAGCCTGCGCCACTGCTGCTGGCTGTCCTCCGGCCACCTGAGCTTCAGTGACGCCACACGCCTCAGTCACTATTTCTGGGGCTGTGGAGTCCACTGCGAGGAAGGCTTCCTGGCTGACATCTGATCACCTGTCTTCTTTCCTGGGCACAGTGGCTCCATTAGGACAGCATGAGCCTCTGTCCTTTCAGAAGGTGACCGGCGGACATGAGGGACCAGCCAAGGCCGTGTGGACAGCAGGGAAAACGCAAGGAGCCCACACACAAATTATCTTTATACTTAGTGACAGCA
Organism: Hystrix cristata; assembly: GCA_004026905.1. Classification (NCBI taxonomy): domain Eukaryota; kingdom Metazoa; phylum Chordata; class Mammalia; order Rodentia; family Hystricidae; genus Hystrix; species Hystrix cristata. The sequence goes on along the minus strand of PVJO010003450.1, from coordinate 109,797 downwards.
CTTGACATGCCCCAAGTCAGATTTGTAAATTTAATATCACTGTACTAATTACATCTAGGAATGTGATCTGATAGCTGTTGGTTTCATAGTCATCCTGGGTTGTTCTTCCTATTTTCACATGGGGGAGTAAAGCACTCCTGACCACATCTGGTGATTAATTCATTCTCTTAAAAATGAATGCAATAACCACACATGTTTTGGAGGGATCTTCAATATTTTCGCTCATTTTGGTTATTCTCTTCAGTTCATTCGATAAAATCATTTAACAGTATTAGGAGAGTCCATCACTGAAAGAAATATTGCCTTTATGAAAACCCAAATAGTTTCAAGGCAAAGAAACATTGAACCTTATGTAAAAAATTAAATGTGTTCTCCTTTTAATTTTACTTCAGAGAAATATTCATTTCAGAATGAACAGTGAGCTCGTAGAAGCAAGGGCCCCAAGGAGGTGAGGTGCCCAATGACTCCTGGGAGACCCAGCCAGATAGAGCACCAGAAGACATCTCGGGTGTGCACCGGGCAGCCGAGCTCCGAAGAGGAGCGGCAGGGGCTGGATGCCCACAGAAGGCTGTGCTGGTTACCAGGTGCCAGCTGGGAGAGCTCCAGAGGGAGAGGGAGGCCGAGGCACAGAGGCCCACGCGTGCCACTGTAGCCGCTGGGTCAGCTCTGACCCAAAGCACCAGAGAAGATGGATCCACTTAGGAATAAAGAACCAGCAACCAAGAGGCTCCTCATCTGGGAGATGAGGGTAAGGAAAATAAAGGTCAGAGGGAGACTTCCTGGACACAGAGAGTAGGGTGGGGGACACTGCTCTGGGGAATGGGGAGGATTTGTGCCACGAGAGATTATGACAGCTCAATTCTACTCCAGTGCAGAAGTCCTGGGCAGAAGCCATGAGGCCTGGAAAGACCAGCGCTCTGTACCTAACTGAGCTCAGGACGGTGTGAGGATTCACCTGCATCAAAAACAAAGGGAACCTAAACCTGGTCCACGAGAGCATGGCGTACATGAAGGGAAATGTTTAGACTTTAATACACCAAATAATCAGTAGGTGAACGTGTCTAGAAAGTCTGTAAGAGTATTGGGTACAGGCCTACCTATCTTATTTACAAAAAAAAAAAAAAAATGTTGGCTGTACTTACCGGGGCCAACTTTAGATCCTGTAAAATATCATCAAAATAATGGAACTCAGTTAATTCCAATTCAACCATTTCATTCTTCAGTTCCAAGATGCGACCCATCACTCCATCCAGTATCTTCCGGATCAGTATTCGTTTCTGGGGATGGACTATCTGGTCGTAGATGTCTTCTAGGTTCCTGAAGATCTGCACATATTTTATGTAGAAGGTGGCCAACATTTGGAAGATAAAGACGTGATTTCTTTGTGGTTCTATCATGTTCTGAGACTCTTTATCAAGCAAAGAATTGAGGGCTTCTTGGGTCTGGTGCCACATTCTATTATACATTCTGAGGGAAGACACAGAATTTAGATACTATAACAAATGAAAATGATTTTGACAGGCATACATACAGTAAGTCCTTGACTTACAAACGAGTTCTGTTTCGGGAGAATGTAAGTCAGATTTGTTGATAATTTGACAAAGTGAGTCTTACACAGTACACCTGTGAAAGTTTGCAACTTGCGTGTTTGTAAGTTGGGGACTTACTGTATTGGCCATCTAGTATTAGAAAACATAATGTACAGTCAAGGAAGAAGCCAGGGTACTGTCTGTGGTTCCAAGACTCTTTGGTTAATTTATATTTTGATGAGCATGTGGGTTGAGTATGACCATTGCTATGATTACCAGATGAACGCTCTGGGAAATCACAATAGACATTATTGAAACCCAGAGGATTATCAGAAATTATTTTCAAAACTAATATTCCAATAAGTTGGAGGATCGAGAAGAAATACATAAATTGTTACCTACCTAAATTTAATCAATAAGCTCTAATAAATCCAAACAGATCAATAACAAGCAATGAAATGGATGCAGTAATGAAAACTCTACCAATTAAGAAAATCCCAGGACCCGACTGAATTTTTATGAGATCTTTAGAGAAGAATCATCACCAATGTGCCTCATGCTTCTTCATGTAAAAGAGAGGAAGGGATGCTCCCGTGTTCGTTCTGTGCGGCCAGCATTACCCTAATGCCAAACTAGATAAGGATTCAACAGCAACACACACACACAAGAGACCAATATCACTGATGAACATAGATGCAAAACTTCTCAACAGGAAATTTACAAAGGGAATTCAACAACACATCGAAGAGATCATGCACCATAACCAGGTTGGCTTCATCTCTGGTTCAGCATATGTAGACCAGTAACTGGGTTATACCACATAAACAGAATCAAGGATAAAACCACATTATCATCTCCATAAATGCATAAAAGGCTTTCAAAAAAAGCCCATATCCCTTCACGATAAAAAAAAAAAAAACTTAACGAGAATAGGTATAGAAGGATCTTACCTCAAATTGATAAAAGCCATATATGACACCCCACAGCCAGCATCATACTGAATGGGGAACACTGAGAGTATTTCCTGTGAGACAGGAGCAAGGGAAGAGGGTTCCCACGCCCCACTTCTGCTCAGTGTTGGACTTGGAGCTGTAAGTGCAGCAATCAGGACAGCGAAAGACATAAAAGGGACACAGCAGAGGAAGAGGTCCAATTATCATTGTTTGCAGATGATAAGAATCTTTACATGGAAGACCCAAAAAATTCGACCAGAAGACTTTCAGATCTCATAAATTCATCAAAGGAGCAGGACACGAAATCAACAGAAGGATCAATAGTGTTCCTGTACACTAATAAAGAATCCACTGAGAAAGAAATCAGAAAATCACTACCATTCACAATGGCTTAAAACAGTAAGTATCTAGTGAGCAACCTAGCCAAGGAGGTCCAAAACCTGCGTAATGAAAATTACAGAACACCAAAGACAGAAATTGAAGAAGACAAGAGAAAAATGGAAAGACCGCTCTTGTTCATGGATTAGAAAAATTAATTTTGTGAAAATAGCTACATCACCAAAAGCAATCTATAGATTCAATGGAATCTCTATTAAAATACCAACAACATTCTTCTTAGAGCTAGGAAAAAAAAATCCTAAAATTCACAAGGAAACACAAAAAACCCAGAATAGCCAAAGTAATGCTGAGGAAGAAAAGTAATTCTACAAGTATCACAATCTCAGATTTCAGGCAATACTAGAAGGTGACAAGTAACAAAAGCAACACGGTACTGCGACGAAAACAGACATTAGACTAACAGACTAGAAGAGAAGTCACAGAAACAAACCCATGCACGTATAGCCCTCGGAGTTTTTTGACAAAGAGCCCAAAACATGTGCTGGAGAAGAGGCAGCCACTTTAAGAAAAGATTCTGGGACTGAGAGACGCCAACAGGAGAGCAGGCCCTTAACTCTCACCCCGCAGCAGCACGAGGTCAGGAGGGATCGATGACCTAGTAGACGCGAATCCTTGAGCTTTCTGGAGAAAATGTAGGGGGACACTTGAAGGCAAACACAGGCAAAAACTTCCAGACTGAGACTCCCAAAGCACAGAAATTAATACAAAGTATCAACAAATGGGTCACAGCGAATGAAAATCTTCTGTGCAGCTAAGGAAACAATAAAGAGACAACCCAGCCAATGGGAGAACATCTTTATTGGCTATTTTTCCAGTAGGGGATTAATATAAAGAATATATAAATGGTTCAAAAAATGAACCCCCTAAAGCAAAGAATCATACCAAAAAGTGGGCAAATGAACTGAACAGACTCTTCTCAAAAGAAGTATGAATGGCCAATAAGTGTGAGGCAAACGCGATAACCACTACACTACGGAAACCACCCAAATGGCCAATAAGCGTGCGACAAAATGGTGGAGGAGAAGGGTTAGAGTATCAAGATGTGTTGCATACATGCACCAGCTCCCCACCACGAATGTAAAATCATAAACTGCCAACGTGTACACATGAACATTTAAAACTTTCTTAGAAAATAAATAAAAATACAAAAAACACCGTGAAAGAGTTGGCAACTTTTTACACAAGTGTTAAGTCATATGCTGATATGAGATGTGATCAAAAATATGGTGAATGCTTAAATTTTAAAAATTATTACAGTGAAAGACACGTGGCCATTAATCACCCTCAAGATACCTTCCCTTGCTTCGAACATACTCGTTCTATCACCGCACCCCGATCAGGCCCCAGACGACACTCCAGGAGTGGGGCAGCGAGGTCCCAGGTTTTGGGGTGGCCTTCAGAACCCTGACTGAGCCCCGTGTATTACTCCCATTTCGCAGATGAGGACCCCGCTTGCTTTCTAAGTGTCCTTGCCCGCCCAGTGGAAGCAATACTAAGAGCCGCTGGATCGGAGGGAGCCGCATTTCGGGGACTCGGAGCCGCGCCCAGAGGGGGGCACACCTTGCACGTCTGAAATGAGGGCCGAACAGGGCGCACTCCGCCGCCCCTGCCTGGGGTGCCTGACGGGGTCTGGCTATCAGGGTGCTTCCACGAGCACCTCATGATTACTGCGGACGACGGCCCGTCCAGCAAGACCGCAGGAAGCGCGCAGTGGGCACCGCCAGGAGGGGAAGAGCGGGATCGGAGTGTGGGACAGCCTTCATCCACAAGAGTGGCTGCTCCCGCCCGAGGCACACTGAACTTGCTAACAGCTGAAAAGAAAGAGAGGCGGGCAGTGGCGAGGAGGGGAGAAGGGAAAAGAAGAGGGAGGAGGCAGAGCCCACCCCGTGCCGACGGCCCCTCACTTACGCGTTCGACATGGCTGGCTACTTTCCCTCTTCCCCTCGCCCTCCCGGAATCTCTTCCTTCGGCGTCCGAAGGCTGGCCGGCTGTGGAGTCGGCGCACCACCCGGGGCGCCCAGCGGTTCAGGCGTTGCGGGTTCTTCGGAGGGACCAGGGACAGCCTGTCACTCAGGCAGGGACAGGCGACGGCGGGGGCGGGGGGCGCCTCGGGTGGGTCGCGCAGGCTCGGAGTGGAGCGCCAGGCGGCCCTAGCAACCGGACGCCGAGCCTGCGCAGAGCCGCCGCGCGCCTGCGCCTGTGCCTCTTGTTGCCGTGGCAACCTCTGGAAGGACGCGGGACGCGCGCGGTGGAGGACTGCGAGGGTTCCCCCAGCGCCGTGAGGGGCGCGCTTCCCGGCCGGCCGCGCAGGTCCCGGCGGGGGCCTCCGTGCAGCCTGCTCTGCAGCCTCCCAGCTGTGCCGGTCCTCGGTCGTCCTTAGTGCTGAGATTACAGGCGTGCGTCTCTGTAAAATATTCGTCCCCCTGAAGATGCCAGCACAGGATTCAAGATGAGCAGACTGTGGAGTTAGGTCTCCTGAACCCGGCGCAGCCGGAGAACCAAGAGCTCCTCCTGCGTGCTGCGAATGAACCTTCACTTACTGGCCGTTTATTCCACACCAGGGACCATTAGGACCTGGCAGATATTCATTCATCAGTCTTTTCATTAATGTCATGAGGTGGGCAGTATTTTCATGCTCATTTATACCTCGTGGAAGCTCAGACCCAGAGAGAGTAAGCGTTGTCTGCCCAAGGCCGTCCTCCAGCTGATCCTGCAGGTGAATTTCAGCCCCCTGGGGTCCCGCTTCCAGGACTGTGCACCCCTAAGTATTACATTTGTGTGGGCAGCAGCATCTGTCTTCATTATTTTAAAACCTGTGTTGGTAGCAGCACTTGCCTTAATCGTTTAAAAACTACTTTTCTGTGAGATGAATGTTACTAAAAACAGTAGTTCTGGGGCTGGGGATTTAGCTCAGTGATTAGAGTGCTTGCTTTGTAAGCACAAGGGCCTGAGTTCAATCCCCGGCACCACAAAAAAACAAACAAACAAACAAAAAAACAAAAACAGTAGTTCTCAGTCCACTTGCCCTGTAGGAAGAACCCTTGCTACCTAGCTGAATGCCCCCAGTAGGAAGCAGAACTTCATCTCCAGCGTGTAATGGTGTTAAGAGCGTCCTGATTGGACTTCTGGCCTTTAGAGATGAGACTTCCCATCTCTGGAGATGTATGAAGTCACCTGGGCACATACTTGCTGATGTCTCGCCTGTGAAACATGCAAGAGGCCACGTGCGCAACAGAGTCAGCTTACTGGGACAGGAGTGAATTCTGCGTCAGAGAGCAGAGGATGGGGGCGATGGTCCAGGAGATGCAGGCGTCAGCTGCGGGACAGTCCTTGAGAATTAATAGGCCCACAGGAGTCCTCAGATGCCCGTGCACTCCTCTGTCAGATGCTCCAGGCCGCAGGGCTTCCGGGTCACCCTCTGCCCACACACTGGTGGTGGGAGAGATGGCCTGGCCCTCAGAAAATCCCTGCAGTTCAGACAACTGGCTATTGCTCTGACTTCCATCGGGCTCGGGGCAAAGCACATTTCACCACTGCTGTAGGAGCCGTCTTTACGCCTTCAAGTTCACGTGCCTCCCCTTGTCTTCTCAGCAGCCCACACGGGCATGTGTCTCACAGTCCTCCTTGTCCTCAACAATTCTGCGAGCTAAGGATGGTGTCCCGTGCACAGCTCACCTGTGCCTGGGTCCTGTCCTGGTGCTGTCCTTGTCTGCCAGGCAGGAGCGCAGGCACTGATCGTGAGAGCGCCCGGGCATGCTGTGGAGAACCTGAGAGGGTAACACCCACACAGCATCTTAATGATCTGGACTATTTCCTGTGGTGCCACAAAGACATTTGTTTTCAGTGAATCTTCATGCACTCTGGATCCACCATTCTCTGCTGCGATTGTTTCCATTACACCGTGGTAATCCAGCCAGAGCAGGGAATTTGGTCCTTCCCACGCGCACACACATCTGAGTCTCCCTGAGGGCCCCCGCGGGAGCTCAAACACCCAGAAACAGCTGTGTGTTTAGGCTGCTTGAGGCAAGGCCAACTGCGAGGACAAGCAGGGCCTTTTCCTGCCACAAGGTGGCGGACACGCCCCTCCCCATTCAAAATGGGGCTTCCTTTGCACCTTCTGCAGGGACCAGCCTCCTCCCTCTCCCCCTTCCCTCTATTTTCCCAGTAACAGAAAGAGTAAAACAAGATGGGAAGACACTCACCGGAAGGCCCGGCTGAGAAGCCCAGTCAGAGTGGGGCCAAGAGCAGGGCACCGCCTGCAACCTTGACCCAGGGAAGAGTCCCCGCCACGGACACGAGGGGCTCCTGTCCTCCAGGGCTCCCTGTGCGCTGTTCTGTCCTGCTGGACCCCATCCCCGAGTCCATCCTGTGGCTCCCAGTGACATTAAAAATGTTGCTTTGCTTTCTACATGAAAATACTAATTTTTGTTTAGTAATCATGCTCTGTGCTTTGCTAGACATTGGAGACCCAAGTCATTCTGATTCCCCTTTCAGTTAATTTCTTCTCCGTTGATCAGTATCTCTTCCACAGTAACTGGATTTTGTCATAAATAATTGGTTTTATTTCATGTACAATGTAAATGTCTTTTTGTACAGCCTCATAATCAGACTGCCAGGCCTCCGGGGAAATCCATCCTCCAGTCCTCTCGATGTGTGAAGTCCACTGGACAGATGTTTACTGTTGCTCCTGCTGGGCACAGCACACATTCCGCGCGGCGACAGAATTTGCTCGAAGGGGGTGAGCTTCAGGGAGGAGAGTAGAGGCACTAAAGGGCCAGGTGGTTAGATGCCACAGTGTGGAGTCCTCTGGGAGTTTAGAAGACAGAGGTCGCTCCGACTGTGGGGAAGAAGCTGGTGTAGTGCAGCAGGTGGAATTGGAGCTGGCCGTATGTAGAATGAGTGAGGCCGGGACCTGAGGAAGCGAGAGAACCTTCTGGTGAAGGAGACAGTGTGAGCAAAAGTATAGACGCGGGAGGAGGTAGAGACTATTGTAGTCCATAGTATTTCTAGGAGCAGCTTGTCACTCGGGACTGGAGCCACACGGTGTATGTACCTGACGGCAGGCAGAGAGCCAAGGAGGCTTATGAGCAGGAGCGTTGGCATGACTGTGAGGCAGGGGACCGATTCGAAGACAAGAGGTGCAGGAGGGTGGATAAGCAAAATGCGACCCTGACATCCCGTGGGCTGACGTACCACCAGGGAAGGGAGTGATATTCTGACCCAGGGTACGACATGGGGACTTCGAGGACATTGTGCCAGTTGAAATAAGCCGGATATACCAGGACATCGAATGATTCCGCAGAGTACGGAATGTCCGGAGTAGGCAGATCACAGGAAAGGAGAGTAGATGCACGGTTGCCAGGGCTGGGGAAGGAGCAGTGAGGGGTTACTGCTCAGCAGGTACAGTTTCTGTTTGAGGTGATGAAATAGTTTGGAAATATATTGAGGATGGTTGCACACCCTCGTGAATGTAGTTAATGTCACAGAATTGTACACTCAGGGTGAAAACAGCATATTGTATGTCTGCTCTCTAGACGTATGTATCTGTGTAGGTACATCAAGACACAAACACGTAGAAGGGCGTGATAAAAACTAAAGTAAATGAAGCAGTTCTGGAAGTCCTCTTTCGTGTCTTTGTTTGCACTGATGTGGTTGCGTCAATGCCCTGAATTGATTTACAATATGGAGCTCTCACAATCATTTTGACTTTGGCGAAGAGCCAGAAGTCACACAGTGCTAGATCTGGTGACTGAAGTGGATGAGGACACACGGTAATGCTTTTACGAGCCTGCCTTTCTGTTGGATGGTACTCAGCAGCATTCCCTATATTTTTTTTTAGTCACACCTCCTAAAGACACTCAGGAAAAGCATTTCCAGAGCTGCTCCCCAAAATGGCAAGAATGATGGGGGGATCAGTGTGTTCAGAGAAGGGGGAGTACTCTGAGGGGCTCATGGCAATGTATCTTTTGCTGTAATTTAAACAATTTAATATTCACCATATCTATCTATCTATCTACAGAGAGAGGACAAGAGTAGGAGGGGAGGATGGATGAAATCGGGTGCACAGGCCGAGGATGGAGGAGGAAGGAGTTTGCACCAAGTACCGAGAAAGTCAAGCTCATACGCGGTGGCACAGCTCAGACGGGGCAGAGGTACGGCAGATGCTGAGTTTCGGTGCCAGGCGCCCAGAAGGAGGGTGTGACGGGGACAGAGCCAGGCGCAGTGCCGGGGACCAGGCTGCCGAAGGCTGCAGGAAGTGCAGCAAGGAAGCAGGGCTGCTCCGAGAGCCTGGAGCAGAGAAGGCAGGGCAGTGCTCGGGGGTCCGGGACATGCGAGCGCGTGCTGTGAGGCGCACGGGCTGGCGTCGGGATCCACGGAGACACGGGATTGAGGCTGTGCACATTCTCTTTCCACGATAAGATTCGTGTTGCTCTCTCTGTTTCCTCGCCCCCCTTCTTTCCTTTCCCGAGTTCCCCGTGTTCTGCCCATGTCCTCATGGCATGCGGAGGCCCTTCTGGCAGGTCCTGGTGACCTGACCTGGCCTCGAGGACACTGTTGGTAAGTCTCGGTGGGTTTTCTGTAACACACAGATGCCTGCCGGGAAGCCGGCACATCTTTTCACCCGAGCTGGGAGTGGCCCAGCCTCCCCTGTGTCCCTTCCTTCCTCTGTGTAATTATAGATTTCCTGAAACCCCCAAGCGTGTGGATCGTGCCTGTCAGTCTGCAGAATGAGGGATGCTGCTCACTCTCCTGTCCGACTTTAATTGCTCCCTTGGTATTAAAATAGGTTACACAGTAATCGGGCAAATCACAAGCCAGGTTCGCTCGAAAATAAGAGCCGGGTGTTTAATTGCGATGACAAGTGAAGTTGTGGTCATTTGGAACAACTAGTCGTTATTCTTCTGCCCTTGCTTCCTTCCTTCTTTGTGTTAGAGATTGAATCCAGAGCTACAGCCACAGCCATTTTTTATTTTGAGACAAGTTCTTGCTAAATCACTAAGTTGCCCAGGCCGGGCTTGAACCTGTGATCCTTTAGCCTCAACCTCTCGGGATTCTGGGATTACAGGTGTGAACCACCACATCTTCTTCAATTTTCTTGAATGGATTTCAGTAACATCTCTGCACCCGAGTATCTACACCATGGGAAGACTCCCACCTCCACTGTGCCATTCAAAGCATGTGATACGGTGTCTTAATGGTTTTCAAATTGTCAGGTGTGGCTGTTTGTACCACAACGACTATCTGACTGCCATGGTTTATATCTGGGAGATTCAGCTCACGTAGAGCTTGCATGACAGCTCAGTGCTCAGATGTTTCTGGCAGAGTCCCAAGTCTCCAGGGGGGGAGTGGAGCCGTCCCGGGGTGATTCCTGAACCAGTCAGCGGCCTGGAGTGCTGGAGTTGAGAGCAGCGACTACCCGGGCCCTGCAGGAGTAGAAGCAACCTGGAAGGATGAAAGTGGAAAGGTGGTGGAAGTTCACTGTGAGCTGGAAAGCCTTCTCCTCCAAACCAGATGGAAGAAGCACTTTCTGTGCTTCTAAATCACTCCACATAAGAGGAGTATTTAGAATGCCAGCTATCAAACCATCTGCTGTAACATGCCTCTTTTTACGTTCAATATTGTGTCTGTCCAAAAAGAAATTGATGGCTCGCTAACCTTGTCACACAAGCGTGTGTAAGTGAAACAGAGTCCAGCATGAGCTTCGTTAATCCAGAACCATGGAGGTACACACTGGGGGGATCTCAGCGGAGACCCCGAGGTCTAATGTTCACAGTTTTGACTCTTCCCAAGCAGCCCCAAGTTTGGCGGTGTTATCATTTGTGGTAGGCACAGTTCTGCTCCAGAGGACGGTTACGAGGAGTCTGTGAAGACTGTATGTAAAGCATGGGCCACAAACCCCAGCTGCCCTGCTGTTGTGCAGTAGGTAGTCAGTCCCTTTAAGCCAGTGGTCCCCAACTTTTTGACACCAGGGACTGTTTCATGGGAGACAAATTTTCCGTGAGTGGGGAGTGAAGAGATGCTCAGAATGGTTCAAAGGAGCTTGCAACCCAGACCCCTCACACGCACAGTTCCCAGGCGGGTTCCTGCTCCCGTGGAATCTAATGTCCCCCTGATCTGAGGTGGAGCTCAGGCTGTGATGTGAGTGATGAGGAGTGGCTGGAGACACAAAGTTTTGCTCACCACCCACCACTCACCTTCTGCTGTGTGGCCTCAGTCCTAACGGGACACAGACCAGCGTGGGTTCATGCCACAGGGACTGGAGGACTCCTCTTCAGATACACAGCGATCCCCTCAGAATCCACATCACAGCGAGCACTATTCCTCATTTTAGGGTTGGCAGAAATCTTGGGACATATTCCAAGTTGTCCTTCCCAGAGTCAGAACACAGCTATTGTTGAGAACACAGTCATTGGGAACCCCGAGACAGCTGAATCGACGTTCCCAGACAGCAGGCGGGTTTGCCTGAGAACTCTGGCTTCTCTCCAGCTCTTCCAGTAGTGTCCTAAAGCGTGTTTTGGACTGGAAATGAGTCCGATCTGGTAGATTTGGTTGAGAATGTGCTAACAAACTAATTTTAAAAGGGATATGAGCAAGCTGAAGGTCACATTCTGCATGGTGTTCCAAAAAGAATAGATCATTCATACACCAAAGCTATTTTACGTCAAATAAGCATCACTTCCACTGGGAAATGAGTGTGAATGTGTGTGTGTGTGTGTGTGTGTGTGTGTGTGTGTGTTGCTTATAAGCTGCCTCTATTCTCTATAAATAAAACTGCCCAGTGTGAGAAAAAAATGAAAAGGAACTAGCCAGAGGCAGGATGTTGTTTTTTATTATTATTATTATCCTGTTTTTTCACGTACAGCGAGGCCACCTTTGTAACCCAGATGTGAAGGAGGTCGTTTCTCATTGTTTTAGCACCTGCTGTCTTTCGAAAGGAACACAGCTTCCACAAACCATTGATAAATTCAGTCTCAAACCTACCTAAAAAAATGCTCTCCTGTATTTTGATACTTCCGAGTAAATAACCTGTGTCTGTCCCTTTCTGCTTTGTTCTGCACTTGTCCTTCACCTGCCCTCGCTTGTTATTTCATTTTGACAATGCTTATAATAACACAATAGCTTCCGGTACCCAGGTTAGAAAGCTGGTTACAAACAGCAGCTGCAATGTCCGTGAAGCAAAAGTGATGCATTTAGTCTTTAATGAGTCTTCTTTAGGGACCCGAATGGGCTCTTGGCAGTTTTATATTCTCTGCTCTTTGGCTCATTTGCAACATGCAGTCAAAATGCAAACACCTACGCAATCTATGTCTCATCAGACAGCACCACCAGCCTTGTAATTATAGAAACTTCTATCTTTCTGCTGATAGTAGAAATGTAAGCTTGGTTTTAAGAGAATCAGGCAGGAGGCTAGGAAGAATTTGCGTATGCCTTCCCCTCCATCTTCCAGGGTTCTTTCTCTTTGTCTCTTGTTGCCTTAGATGCGACCTTGCCCTGCACCAGGGTGAGGATGGTGGTGGCCCTCACGGCCCTCAGATTGGGGCCCAGCCTCAAGTGCCAGTCTCTCATGGGCATCTCAGCAGCTTAGGTAAGCTGCACGGTCTGTCTATGCCATGGAGGTTTTGATGCAGAAATGTTGATGGGTAGTGTCCATCAGGTCTTCCCAGGAAGTCTCTGCTGATCTTTTCTATGTGGGGATGACTGATAATTTCAAACTTGTCCTAATGTGAAATGCAGAAAGATGCATTTGATGAATTGTTCTTATTATACACTGCTAATTGATGTGTGGAGAAATGGAGGAGTTTTGCATCTCTGCTATTTATAATTTTCTTTCAGCATCTGTGTCAGGTATTGTTGCCAGGGTCATACTGGTGTATTAGTCAGCTGTCTTGTTGCTGAGATGCAACACTTAACACTCATAGCTTGAACGAAGAGTGGTTGAACCTGGCTCACAGTTTCAGAGGGTTCAGTCCATGGTAAGCTGCCTCTGAGGCAGAAACATCATGGTGGAAGAGGGTGATGGAGCAAAGATGCTCCCCAAATGGCCACCAGGGAGCAGAGAGAGAGAGAGAGAGAGAGGCCAGGGACAAGAATGCACCCTTCTGGGTCACATCCCAGTGAACACCTCCAACAGTACCCCACCTCCTACCAGCACATTCAGCCATGAACTCATCCATGGATGAAGCCACTGATGAGTATAGTGTCCCCATGATCCAGTCACCTTCCACACACAAGACATCTCGGGGGACACTGTAGAGCTATACCATAACAGTTGGCATTATAAAATAGGGTGGGAAATGTTCCTTTATCCTGTATTCTCTGAGTTTGTTTAAGATTGGTATTGTGTCTTTTTCAGTGTTTGATAGAAACCATGTGGGCCTGAAATTTTCTTTGTGGGGAAGGGTTTTCAATGAAGGAAATTCAACTATTTTATAATTTAGCACTTTTTGGATTTCCCATTTATTCTTAGTTTTATAAGTTGTATGTTTCATCAGATAATTCGACCATTTCCTATAAGGCATGGAAGTTATTTTGAGTATTCACAGTATGCCACGTTATGTTTTTAACATCTGTAGAATCTGTGATGACAGCCCCTTTGTCATTCCTGATACCTGTCACTTGTACTCATTCCTTTTATTAAACTTTCTGGGAATTTATAATTTTTATTGACAGTTTCAAAGAGGCAGCTGTAGGTTTGATTCATTTTCTTGTCTCCCATCTTAGTTATCCATTGCTGCATAACACAGTTTCCCAGTACTCAGTGGTTTAACCCAACACACACTTATCCCTGATTCTGTGGTCAATAGTGTGGGTGTCACTCTGTGGGTGCTGGTCTAGTCCTCTCACGGGCTGCAGCTAGAGGGCAGCTGGGGCCATGAACCATCTGAGGGTCGGACCCAGTAGTACCACTTCTAGTTGACTCAGGTAGCTTGTAGCAGTTTTATGCTCCTGAGAGCTGGTGGCCCAGGGAGTCACTTTCCTTGTTGGTGCCAGCCGGAGGCTTCCCTGTGCTCTTTTCTATGGGGTCCTCTCCGCAAGGCAGCCAGCAGTGGGGTAGCTGACTCCATCAGAGTGGGCGAGCAAGAGAGCAAAGATGCAGACCGGGGAAGCACAGACTGTGCAGCTACGAGGTGTGATCGAAAACTATGGTGAGTGCTTAGAGTTTAAAAAAATGTATTACAGTAAAAGACGCATTGTCATTAGTCTCCCTCAAAGTATTCCACCTTGCTCTGAACACACTTACCCACTAATCTTGCCACTTTCAGGAGCAGTTCTGGAAATCCTTCTTTGTGAGTGTCTTCAGTTTTGCTGTTGTGGGTGCCTCAGTGCTCTGTATTGACTCAAAACGTTGACCTTGCATGGTCATTTTGACTTTGGAGAAGAGCCAGAAGTCAGACGGTGCCAGATCTGGTGAATGAGGTGGATGAGGACACTCTGTCATGTGTTTATGAGCTGCCTTTCCACTGGATGGCGCTGGGCAGCAGCCTTCACTGTATTTTTGATCATACCTTGTAAAGACACGTATGAGAGAGGACTTCCAGAACTGCTTCAGAGAGTGGCAAGAACAGTGGGACAAGTGTGTTTCAAGGAGGGTTAATGACAACGTACCTTTTACTATAATATTTTTAAAAATTTCAACATTCACCATATATTTTGATCACACCTTGAATCTCCTGTCATGCCTGCTTTCCTTTCCTCTTGGATTTTGCACTGCTCATTGTCTATGTCTGAAAAACAGGCAATTCCCGAATGTGGCCCAGTTATACACTGTTTATGGTGGGAGGGCTAGCCCAGTACCAGCTAATCCATCAGGGCTGGACAGAATTGTTATTAGTAATATTGTTATTGTAAGCAATAGCCTTTACCTCTGAGGCTCCATATCACTGATAGATTGCTTCTCTGCCCCAAAGTCTTTCCCTACACTTTCTGCCTCAGAACTGTTTTCTTAACATTTGTCTTTTTATGCCTTAGCTGTGACTAGACTTAATGATACAGACAATGTTGCAGCAGACATTAATAATCAATGTAGCTCCTCCGTCTGTCCCTCTGATGATTTTCCCGTGACTGTAGCTGATGGGGTTTTAAAGTCATTCCATAAAAGCGATGGGTCTCAAGATGTTCTGAAGTCAGAATTTAATGATAGCACTAAAAACTATGAGTCATTGAGCTCTTAAATGTTTTGTGCACCAATACTGCCCCTCCTTGGGAATACTTCTGGTGTTGCAGACCTAGAAGTTACCTGAGGTGTGTGTCCACCTCTGGTTTCCTTGTGTGGGAAGATTTGACATGGGATGTCCAAACTCTAGGGCTAGGTGTGATGATACATTCCTGTAATTCCAGCCCTTGGGAGGCTGAAGCAGGAAGTCCTCCAGGAGTTTGAGGCCAGTTGGGACTATGTAGTGAGTTCAAGGCCAGCCTGAACTACGTGGGGAGTCTCTGAAGGCCCAGGATGAGCACAAGAATGTGAGAGTGCCCCAAGGCCTGAAGACAGGACAAGTTCAGGAGCACAGGTGAGCTGGAGGTCAGTCAGGCTGAGATTATCTTGATTTCTTCTCTTTCAAGGCTTCTTATGAGAGCAGCTGAGCTGGGTTCCCCAAGGGTCCTGTCCTGCCCTGCCCTGTGCTTTGGTGGCTCTGTTGCTATCATAGAAAAGGGTGGATACAGTATTGAGGCAGAGGCGACTGGAGACAGTAAGTGGCCAGATGTGAAGAGCAAGCCAAAGAGAAGAAAGGAGAATTAGGGAAGCAACCATACATAATGTGCTCGGTTTTGATTTGCCCTTTCTGTGTAGCTGATTTCCACACAAGGCAGCGCCCAGAGCAGCTTGCAGCTTGCAGCTCTCAGCCCTGGTGGTCAGAAGTTGAGGTGGAAGCCGAGAGCTGGCTGGCTATGTTCCTCTGGGAGCTCTAGGAGTCTCACAGGCTCGTCCTGTGTAGACAGAATCCAGTTCCCTGCCATGTGGCTTCCTTGACACTGCCCCTGGGTGGGTCCGTGGATCCTTCTCCTGACCAGGCAGCCTGCTCCTCCAAAGCCTGGACTCTCTCTCCAGGCAGCGACAGAGAGTCTCCTCCCGGAGTGACTGTCCCATCCCAGACACGAGTCTGCACATGCTCAAGGGAGGAGGTGGCGCAGGTGATCCGTCCTGGAGCTCTTGAACTCAGCTGGCCACACGCTATAAACCAGTAGCTTCAGATGAGCACGCTGGGTACTGAAAAACAATTAGCAGACGTTATTTGGTAGCTGGGTCTCTTAGAGGCTACTTGCAGATCCTACATGACACCTGGCTCCCACATGGGGCTGTGGCCAGGTCAATGGGGAACTTGTGAGGATTAGAATATGTGCATAAGCGTGTGCCTAACGCGCGTGGGTACCAGTGCAGGGATATGGGTGTGCAGGCGTGTGCAGACATGCATGCCTGTGTGGCTCACTCCCACGCATCCCATGCCTCTCTCTGTATGCTTCTGCCTTCCCCACCCAGAGCCGGCACACACCTTCCTAACTCCCACAGAACAGGTGTTGTTTCTAGGTGCTTAACCCTGACCCCCTGGCCCTGCGTCTTACAGTTTCTTTTGTACTTAGTATCTATTCCGCACCAGTTTGCAGCCTTTCCAGCTCTGGAGTTTGCACCTGAATCGTTTATGGTGCGTTCACTTTTGAACAATCCAGGGAAGCAAATGCCCTGTCAGTGCAGCCTATTATCAGGCTGAGGGGGATCATCATGTAGTGGGGAGGGGGCTGCTGCTGTCCTAGAGGGTCTTTATGAGCAGATTCCACTGGACTAAAAAAAAAAAAAAAAAGGCACAAGACACTCAGGTACTTTCAAAACCCCCAGGAGGGACCGGCAGCCCTGGCGCTTGTAGGAGCCCCCAGCCGGGGCCTCCACAGTGGAGACAAATCTGGCTTGGGGTGCTGCAGTCTTCGAGGGACTGAGTGGGCCGAGGCCCATCTGCATACCAAAGGTTCTTAGCTGGGTGCACTGATAGCTGGCAAGCTGCTTGTGGCACAAAATAAATGCCAGCAGCGGGCGGCATCAATCTTGGGTGAAGGAATTATTAGCGGCACCTTGACCCAGGACACACTTGTAACAAGTTAAGAGGCGTTATTGATGGCGCTGCTCCCGGCTCGGGTGGGGTGCCTGCCCCCGAAATGTAAACACGCCAGGCCTGCTTTCTATAACCATTGTCAACCATGCCCGGCTCAGACTCAAAGCTCCCCCTGCTTTGACGGAGTTTTTCTGACACGGCACTTAAGACCAGACTTGTACCGTGAATTCCAATAATGCCGAGTACTTGGAATCTCGAGCTGTTTATCAGAGCAGGGCTGCTGCTTATCTTCCCGGTGGAAGATGAACCAGAACACACAGCAGCACTATCACGTGCATTCTTTCCTGGGACTGGAGCCTGCTTCCTCCAGATTGAAATTTCACTTCCATTCTTCTTTGTCAAGCTGAGAGCTTGCACAGAACCACAGTGCCCTGTCTCCTCCCGCACTCCTCTTCCCACAGGGTCCCATGCCTTCCTGCGGTTTCCAGACCCACAATTCCACCTTTGCCGAGGACTTCTCCCGCCGTCTTGCCCATGGCCAGCTCCCCTTCACCTAAACTGTAGGGTGGCTTATTCATTTATTTTTAGTTTGTAGATGCCAGGAAAAGCGAATCCGGTGGCTTAGCTAGTAGAGCTGTTTTCCACCTGGCAGCTCCGAGAGGTGGGGGTTGATCCTGCCTGGCTCAGAGCTGTGCCCAAGGTCCCCACCCTTTCTTGCACATGATGGAATCTCTTTGTGTGACCAGATTTTCAGTTCTGGATGGTGGCTTCGTGGGCTTTCTCTAGCTTGCAGAGTCCAGTGGGCCATTTTCTGCCCAAATCAGACAATGTAAGGAGTTAGGGGATCTATAATACTTTCACTTGGATCACTTAACTATTTTGTATGTGAGTGGCTAGATCTGCCTCACGAGTGATGAGGCCTGAGGACGGGGGTGTCTCTGGTTTGGGCAGCCCCAGGAAGTGAGCAGATGCTTTACCTTGTGAGTGACTGAAATAAAACTATTTGACAGACAATTAGTACTTTTCTTATATATGGCAGGTGAATATGTTTTACTTTAAAATGATAACTACATTTTTTGGAGGAGCCTTCAATCTCCTATTGACTTATGAGAGTGTAGAGAGGGTGATCAAAAGGTATGATGACTCTTTAAATTAAAAAAAAAAGAAAAAACTTGTTGCAGTAAACGACACATTTGCCAAGAATGACGGGATAAGTGTGTTGGAAGTAAAGAGACTATTTTGAGGGGGATTATGGCAATATGTCTTTTACTGCAATAAAATATTTAATTTGAACAAGCAACATATTTTCTGATTACCCCTCACTGATCAACCATTTATGGCAGTTTCTGTCAAATAAAAACATGACATGGGGCTGGAGATTTAGCTCAGTGTTTACAGTGCTTGCTTTGCAAGCACAATCCCCCGAGTTTGATCCCCAGCACCAAAAAACAACAACAAAAAAGACAGTGTGTCCTCATCCACTTTACTCACCGGGTCCTGGCACCATGTGACTTCTGGCTGCTCCTCAAAGCCATTATGGCCATGAGAGTTCAGTGTTTTGAATCGATTCAGGACATTGAGACAGCTAGGACAGCGCAATTGAAGACAGTCAGGAAAGAGGACTCCAGAGCTGCTTCAGAAAGTGGCAAGAGTGATAGACTAAGTGTGTTCAAAGCAAGGGGGAGGATTTCAGTGGGAGTTCATGGCAATGTGTCTTCTACTGTAACACGTTTTTTAAACAAATCAAACATTCACAGCATGTTTTGATCACACTCAGTACGCCTCTTGCTTTCCTGTCTAAGTTGTCCTGCCTCTGCTAGTGGTCACATGTACACGGTGTGGGTGGCAACCAGCAGCACCCTGGGGAAACCCCACAGTGCAGAATACACAAATGCAACCTGCGCTAGGTCGTACAGTCATTGTTACCCAGATCATTCGGGACCTACGATGAGTGATGTTTTCACAGGTTTGCATGGTAGCCTGTGATGTGCATTGACGGTTGCCTGTTGTTATGGTTTGTGTCTAGATGTCCCCCCAAAGCCTCAGGAGGTCACAGGTGGGCTTTTTCAGAGGTTGCTAAAGCTAGAGTGTGTGATGCTGGGATTAAGGGCGTGTGATGGTTAGTCAGTCCACTGACTGTTTTGGTGCTGGCCTAATCCTGGCAGCCTGGATAGCAGATAAGGCACAGGAAGAAGCTGCATAGGTCCCTTGCTTACCTCACTGCCTTCTGCCTGTCTGCACTGCCGCCCTGCCCGGAGCCAGCCGATTGTGGACTGAAACCGCTACAAACTGTGGGCCAAATAAACCTCTTTTCTCTTAACTTTGGGTGTCAGGTATTTTGTCTCAGCAGTGAGAGAAAAGTAAGTGAGACACCTGTCTTGCCAGTTTACGAGAAGGAAATGATTCATTTTGCTGAATTTTTAGAAGCGTTTAGTTTGATGAATGAGATCAACACTCAAAGCACTTACCAAAATAATATTCTTCCCTACAACCTGAAAAATAGAATGGGCATCCACATGCAAATGAATAAAACTATTCTTTTTACTCACCTGAAAATACATCTTTATCAACTAAACCTACAGTGGCTCAGGATAGAAAGGTTGGCACTCTGTGTTTTCTTTGAGTCCTCGGACTCAGATGGCATAAGCTGTCACTATGTCTCCACTGGAGATAGAGCACCTGCACCCTGGAACCGGGCTGGTCCTCACTGAGGGGCTTGTCTAAGAGGGGCAAGGGGCAAAGAGAAGGCAGAGAAAATAGGAGCAAGAGGCAGGCGTGTGGATACTGCACTGAATCTAGATGGTCTAGGTTCAGGGGAGGAGGGCCGAGGGGCCTGGAGTGCCATCTCTGGCTGGCCGGTCTGGCGGGGAGCCTGGGCCGTACCCACAGCCGACTCCCTTCAGTTGTTTTCTCCAGAAAGAACAGCTCTGTGTCGCCCTGGATGTACCCACCGTCTTTGTTGCAGCCCGACCCCTCCAGTGTGGACCTCCAGGCAGAGCCTGGACCTGGGCCCTCCATGGATGTGGCCCCGCCCCTGCCGCTTAGCCACCAGCCAGCTCTGCTGAGCCTCCCGCTCCTGATCACCCTGGAGAACAGCTGGGGCACCAGTTTCCTTACAAGGCACTCAGGGTTCTTGTGGGGACCAGTGAAGATCAAATGGCGAAGATACGTGTGGTCATTTATACAACTTTTTGTATCTATCTCGTTTGATCCTCACGCCATTGAGGAAATTTTATTATTACTGCACAACGGTGAAAAGAAGATCAAGTAGTATTCTCGAGGTCACACAGCCATCTGGAGCCTAAGCAGGACAGTCACGGTCCAGAACCGCCTGCGATGAGAGACGGAAGCAGAGAGCCTGGCAGAGCGTGTCCCCACCGGAACCACATGATGAGAGGGAAAGACACCCACATATATGAACTTCCAGTACAAGAAGATTTGTTAAGCACGCTCCAGAATGTATCTACAGCCCGAGATCAGCTAGACTCACTAGGGCCGGCTTCCAGGAAGACTCCCCGGAGCAGAGACGGGCGGCCCGGGCCCCAGTCCCACCTCCCAGTACGGGCCTGTCCTGTCCCCGCTGTCCTTCGCCAGACTTCAAACCTCAAACCGGGCCGCTCAGTTGAGGTTTCTCATACATAGTAAACATATTCTGGATAAAATACAGTACACGCTCTAACACATTAGAGCAGTAAAGAAAAACACGAGGCTCTAGGAAAGGGAAATATATGTCGAGTTTAAGCAGCTAATCATTTCTAAACAAGATGAAATTATTTTTATGCCTCACTTCATACGAAATTTCATACACACATTGCCATCTGTTAATACTCGAAGCATTTCATCGCCTTCATTTTTCTAATACAATCTTCTCTACAGGATTTCTATTATATAGAATAATTACTGATCCTCAGCATTGAATATTAAATTAAACCCACAAATCAAAAACAGATTTTTTATAAGAGGAAATATAATTAGTAAATAAAAACTAGGCTATAAAACAATGATCATACAGTATAAGAAGTTCCAGAATAATTATCTGAGAGGATGGTGGAATAGACAGCAGTGATTAGAGACTCAGTCTCCAAAATTTTTCTAAGTCGTGTAAGAATATTTGAACTCATTGAAGAAATGCCAAATCAGAGTTGCTTCAGACTGGGAAAGATGTTCTCCAGCACCCACCATGGAGATGGATCTGTAAGTGGCTTTCAAAGTCTGAAGCCAGCCAGGTCAAGTATTCATAATTTACACTAAGGGAAAGATCACATCGAAAAACCCCATACTGCATCAACATTCACACTAATCGATTAGGAACACACAAGTAGTCAGTCTAGAAATGGGCAAGATCATGAGTAAACATTTCACAAGAATAAATAGAATTAGTGAATAAGATGGAAAAAAACTCTCAGCACCATGAGTAATCAGAGACAATAATTATCCTTCTCTCTAGGGGAAGTGATTTAGAATATCATGATCTCTACTTCTGGGAATTTCTCCTAAGGGAAGAAAAAATCTATCTGTACTAGGTTATCTTCAGTAAAGAACCACATTCAATACCAGGAGAACATTCATGGAAGAATTTCCGGTGGAAACACGTGAAGCCACCAGCGGCCGAGAGCTGGACAGGTTCTCAGGTGTTGGGAAACTCCGGGCCTCACACTGCAGGAAGTGAGGGGACTGCGGTCAGACGGGGTCTGGACGCCAGGGGATCCAGGACGGTGAGGAGTCGGCTGTATGAGAGGTCAGCTGCCAGGAACCTGCACAGGGGCGTGAGGGCGTGGGATCAGTGGGCACCTGCATGCCCCGCGTGTGTCACCTTCCAACACAAGCGCATGACAAACGGTCTCCTTGTAGGATCTGCACGCTCCTCTCTGTCTGCGGGGCAGGCGTCTGTACTCAGCTCTGGTGACATTTTAAGGGTTGACGTCAGACAGCCCCCAGGTGAGGCTGTGACATCATTTGTCAGCTCTGGAGTCATGATGTTGTTGCTGCCTCCCTTCTGAGGTTGACCTCTCTTCTTCCCAACCCTCCAGCCACTTTTCTGCCACCCACAGAGCTGTGGCAGCTGTGGTCCCTTCTCTTCAGCACTAAATATGAAAGGAAAGGAAGTCTCGAGGCCAATGCTACCTGGAGCATTTGGAAACTGATCTTCCAATGGCCTTCTCTGTCCCCATCACCCCCTGAGCATCTTCACAGGGCCCCAGGGCCTTGGGTCCAGGTTGAGCAGATTCTGCAGCTGGGCCACTAGGGCTGAGCTACAGGAGAGTCTCACACCAAGGCAGCCTCTGGGAAGATGGTCCCACCCCAGGTGACCAGTGTCCACATAGCTGGTCTGTCGCTCCCCAAGCCAAGCTCCGATTCCCTTTGGAGCATGAATCCAGGAGCTCTTCTTGCACTGCCAGGCTGTGGGTGGCACCATTCTGGAGGCCCTACTTTTTCACTTCTCTTTGCCCCTGAGGAGTGGTGGGCTCAGAGTCCATGCGGTAAATGTCCCGTTATGCTCTAACTCAGACTGCGTTTGCTCCGCAAATCCTCAGAAGAGGAGTTGAGTCCAAGAAGGTCACTGGGAAAATCATCCCAGATAGCACTAGTAAGGGAGCAAGAAAGAGAAAGGAAAGAGAAAGACACCGACAGACGTGTATTTTCTAGCAGGTTCCCATGGTGGCAGCCTCATTTCCATCGAAGGCACTTGGGACTGCAGAATTATCCCATCTGTGCATCGAGGAAGCTGGAATATTTGTCCTCCAACATCCGCCCAGTGTGGACTGCACCAGGCTCTTCCCCTGTGCAGTGTTCCTGGCGCACCCCAGCTGAGCACACGGGAAAGCTGTTAGCTGCAGGGTGACCGGGAGATGCCCCATCATTGGGTGGCTTAGTGAGCCAAGGCAGGCTCAGGGAAAGGTGTAGAGCACACGAGAAGGGGCCAAGACCAAGGGACATGAGTGGGCAAGTCACAAAGGATGCAAACGAAAATAATTTTTTATTGCTTTAGATGGTAGTTTTCAGCTATAAAGTGCCAGTGAATAGGAAGAATGGGAATTGGAGAGGATTCTGGGGAACTGCTCCGTTATGAGCTGCCGGTCAGATTATGAGTCAGTATAAAGCAGAAAGGCATTTTGGCAACATATACTTACAACTGAGTCTCATTAACAAAGGAAGTCTGGGCATACTCCTTCCTGTCAACCCCAAGTAGTCTGACACAACACAGAGGATAGATTTAGGATTGGTTTGCTCTGTATGTGTGGAAGTAGAGCCATTAGGAGAAACCAGATACTGACAATTATCCCCGCTTCATAGTCCTCCTAGTCTCCCATCAACATTTCCTAACTTATCCTTCTTACAACAAATACCGTCACATGAAATTAAGCCATCTATATTTCTGACTTATCCAGTGTCTGCTTCCTTATGATGGTAGGAACTTGGCTTGGTTATGATTGCCCAGACGTGTGCCTGGGTAATAATCAATCCCCGGTGTTAGTTTAGATCTAAACTGTCCCCCCAGGTTCTCATGTGTGTGGAAGGGGCTTGGATCATAGGATGCTATACTCATTAGTTTATAGATAAATGTGCTGTTAGGAGGTAGGGCCTGGTCAGAAGAGGTGGTCACTGGGGCTGTGACCAGGAAGGGTGTGTGTCCCTGCTTGGATCCTCCCCTTGCTCTCAGCTTCCTGGACGCCATGGGACAAGCAGTTATTCTCCACTATTCCCTTCCACCAAGCTGTTTCTGCTTGGAACCAGCAGACTATGAACTGAAAACATGAGCCCAAATAAATCCCTTTGTAGGGTGTTGGGTGTTGTGTCTCAGCACAAGGAAAATGACTAAGATGCTTGGTGAGTGAATGCAAGGTTGATTTTACATGGACGGTAGATAAAGAGGAGGACGGACAGTCAGATGGATGGTAGATGCGTGTTCACACCTTTGCTGGAGGAGAAGACTGCACCAGGATGGGCTTTGGCTTTGGTGGGACAATGTAGAGTCACTTACTGGTGTGGGATGTAGATGCTCTGTTCTCCCCAGCACATCTCACACTCATCCCCTGAGGACCACTTGACCGAGACCTCGCCTGATACCTCACACATTTTCCACCGATCAGACAGTCATCAACAACGATATCCCATTTCCTCTAGGAGCAAGGTCATTTCTGGTAGGAGCAATGGCGCTTCCTCAGTCAGCTGTTTCTGCACTGAGAACCTGCCCTTCCAGGAAGCCTGGAGGAGGCTCTTCCATCTCAGCATCTGCAGGCTGTGCCAAGCCTCTTCCCCCAGGGAGGTGAGGGACCAGGCCAGCAGGACCGAGCACCCGCTTTAGGAACTCAGGACCCTACAGAAGCTGCCGCCTGCTCTACCCCACTGTGCTCCCCGAGTCTGTTCTTGGGGTGTGTGGTTCATGAGAATGAAATGTCACTACCCCAAACCCAGAACAGCCATGTGGTGGCCAGTCACCAAGAAGGGCTGGCTGTTAGGAAAGGAGCCTCCTCATACTCACGTCCCTACGTCCTTTGCTTTCCTCCTCATGTGACAAAGCGATTTAGGAAGCAGTGGCTATGGCTACCTTCACATGTGGGATTTCAGAGAATTTCCTCAATGTAGTGCATCTAAGCACCGCATAAAAATAACCTACTTTATGAATGTTAACAGTAGCCACAGTTTACATTTCTTGGACTGTGGACTTCTGGGTTCAGTTCGTGTCACCAGCCTGGCCCAGCCTCTTTCCACGGGCTCCTCTTGGCCTGCATCAGGAGCCAGGCCACGGCTGGTGGGTGGGTGGGGCTCGGGGTTACCTCTGCTGCCCGGCTGTTCTGCCCTCGGCTGCCCTGACTGTGTGACGCCCGCCGGCACACGTCCTGTGAGCAGTCGCTGGCTTTGCTTGGTGCTTGCTGGCTGGAAATGCTGTAAGGTAGGGCTGGGCTTGGGAGGGTCCCTGGCTCTTTCTCTCTCGAGGTGGGTGATTTACTTTGTGTCCCCAGGAGTCACTTGGCCTTAGGAAGCCCTGCGGACTCGCCGAGTTGAGACAAGATGTTGGAACTGTCTTCTGTAGACGTCTGACTCTGGCTGTCTTGGTTTGCTCGGCTGCTGGTTAGGACAGGGAGGAGGACAAGAGGGTGGTGCTTGGCCTTGGCTCATTCCTGCTTCTGCTGGGCCTGGAGGGCTTGGAGGGAACGGTGGACACAGAGGGAGAAGGATTTGCAGGTGAAGGCTGAGGTGTCCCCGTAGACCCGTTTGCGCGGCTGTACTGGAGCTTCCTTCGTCCCTGCAGGATTTCCTTGTGCCGTACACAGATGAAGAACAGGACTACACTTAGAAGTTAAGGTTCCCGGCTCTTAGAGTTGGCAGCAGCATGGACGACCTCTGCGGAAAGAGCTAGGACCCTAACTAAAAAGAGGACGTCTGGGCTGACAGGAGACGGCACGGTTCAGAAATCTCACCCCCACATCCCCTTCCTGGGGGACCCACTATTGCTTGTTGGGACTGGGCTAAGGATTTCCTATCATTGTTATTCATGGGCTTTCATCCACCCTGGTGGACGAATGATCCATTTCTGGTTATTCTGGATTCCCTAAGATTCCAGGCTCTTCTGGATCTAGAGAGGAATGGTCAAGAAGAGAGGCTCACCCCTGGCAGCAGGTTGGGCTGGGGTTGAGACTGGCACCCACCTGGAGCCACACTGTCATTCACTGCACTGTTGGCTCCTTAGACAAAGCCCAGCAGTGTGCGCACAGAAAATGGGGCAGCTGAGGCTTAACAGTGTAGCAGTGAGCTGGGACAGGCGAGCCTGGGTGGGGAATCATGTGAGACTATGTGCAACCACCCAAGCGGGACCCTCTGAGAAGACTGCTCCTGAGGGTTCCACTCTCTCTGGCCCAAATCCAGCCAAGAGTCGGTGCCAGGTCATCCTGGCAGAGGTGTCAGCCATCCCATGAGTGGTCAGGTACTGACAGAGGGAGTCCTCTGGGAGTTGATGGTGCCACTGGCGTCTCCAGTCCTTTTCTTGGGTGGAAAGACAGAGGGCCCTGGGGTGGGGCTGAGGAGAAATACTTCTTTCCCCAGAGCGGCCTGGCCACATCCAAGGAAAGCCCAGGT
Organism: Hystrix cristata; assembly: GCA_004026905.1. NCBI lineage: Eukaryota > Metazoa > Chordata > Mammalia > Rodentia > Hystricidae > Hystrix > Hystrix cristata. The sequence continues at coordinate 83,796 of PVJO010003450.1, read as the reverse complement.
CTAAGCCTGGGTCCCTTTAGGGGAGGTAGAGGGCTGGTAGTGGGATCTCAGTCATTGTCATGGAGCCTCCAGAGCGGGACCCAGCCCCTTTCTTCTAAGTCCTGAGTCACAGGTTTGTTCAGTGGCCAGTGGGCTCCCTAGCTGGGCCAGCAAGAGATGTGGGCACAGAGGAACGAGGAAGGGCGGGGAAGGAGGTGGGGACTGACCAGAACAGGTGCCGACCTGCCCCAGGGCCTCACCCCCTACTCACACCCTGTCTGGTATCTGGTGTTGGGGCCCAGGAGCCTCCTGGGCTGTCCATAAACTTGAATGCTGGCCCATGAGTAACCTCTGTCTTTTAGGGACGCTGGGGACCTTAAGTTACTGCATCTCAGCCTGGTGGCCTGGTTCCGGAGGGATGAACTAGGTTCGGGAGTTAAGAAAAGCAGCTCACTTAATGTACATGAGACATAGTCTTTTTACCTGTTTGGGGATAATAATCCATACTTCCTCCATCTCCCATCTCCTGGGTATTTCCAGGTAATCATGAATTACCAACAATGAAGTTCCAAGAGAAATGCTTCGCAACTTGTAAAGCCCTTTGCAGGTGTGTGGGTGGGCAGACAACAATGCATCTGAGTTGGTTGGCAGTGGTGATGGGTGACTTTGAGCATTCTCGAGAGCCTACCTTATGTCCGGCGTCTTTAGACACACGGTGCCATTGCATGTGCACTATCGTCTCTGAGGAGGTCATCATTGTCACCCTCATTTACAGGTGAGAACAAGGCCTTCATCACAGGCCCTGTGACGAGTGGCACAGCGGGGGCCGCCCTCTGCCGTCTCCTGCCCCAGATCTCTCGCCAAGGCCTGGGCCAGCTGCAGTGCTATCTGGCTGTGCGCCCATGGCAAGAATGGTGCTGCTCAAGTCCAGATTCTGGGAACACCGGAAATGGGGTCCCCATATTACTTGCTGCTAGTATTGAGTCTGTAGCTTGCTTCTGTAAGATGGCCATGTTAACTGAAGCAGCACAGGCCAGCCCCGCAGCAGCCTCTCTCAGGGCTAGGTGCGGTGGCCAGCAGAGACCAGCCAGGAGGAGGCGGGAACTGTTCCCGGTGTTGGTTTGCAAAGTGCGAGGCTGCTAACCTGAATGAACAGACCAGGCAGTGTCTGAGCCTCCTGAAGGGCCCATCGGTCTGTGTGCCCTTCGCTGTCTGTGCTCTCTTAATTAGAATCTTAATGTCTGACTCTAAGGGGGTTTTATTATAAAAATTAATGCCTAATTTTATAAATGAATAGGCTTCACTGTGACATTGCCATACATGCGTATATCATGCTTTAATTGTTCCCACCCTCCCCAGTGTGCTTTCTTGTCCTACCTTCTCTACCCCCTCAGCGATTGCTTTTCCCTTTCTTAATAATCTGTCATCTAGTTTTAAATCATGTATTTTTTTGAGGTGTCTACATGCGAGAGAAAGCATGTGGTACTTGTCCTTCTGGGTCTGGTTTATTTCACTTAATGTGATGACCTCCAGTTCTATCTATTTTTCTGCAAATGAGGTGATTTCATTTTTCCTTTTCCCTAAATAAAATTTTATTGTATATACCCTACTGTCTTTATCCACTGATCTGCTGATGGGCACCTAGGCTGATTCTACAACTGAGCTCTTGTGAATAGTGCCCAAATGAAGACAGGGGCTCATGTATCTCTTTTTTATGTGGACATCATAGGATCACTGGATCATATGTAGACCTATTTTTAGGTTTTTGAGGAACTTCCATTCTGTTTTCCACAGTGGCTGTACTGATTTATATTCCCACCAACAGCAAATAATTTTCCTTTTTTTCTTCACATCCTTGCCAGTATTCGTTATTTTTTTGTTTATTTGATAATCGCCCTTCAGGCTGGCATAAGGTAGAATCTGTGTAGTTTTGATCTGTATTTTCCTGATGGCTAAAGATGTTGAAATTTTTACTAAATTTATTGGGCATTTGTATTTTTTATTTTGAGAAGTGTCTGTTCAATAAATCTGTACATTTGCCCGTGTATCGATTTTGGGGGGTTTTTTGGTGATGAGTTTTTAAGTTCTTTAAATATTCTGTGTATTAATCATCTGTCAGATAAATTAGGAAAGATTTTCTCCCATTCTGTAGGTTTTCTCTTCACTCTGTGTATTGTTTTCTTTGCTGTGCAGAAGTTTTTTAACCCGAGGTGGTCCTATATGTCAATTCTTACTTTTTCCCCGAGCTATTGGAGTCCTATTGAGGAAGTTGTTGTCTTCAAGTGTCTCCCTTGTGTTTTCTTCTAGCAATTTCAAAGTTTCAGGTTTTACATTAATGTCTTTGATTCATTTTGAGTTGACTTTTGTCTGGGGGGAAGGAAGGGGATCTAGTTTCAATTTTCAACAGTGGATTTCTGGTTCTACCAGCACCATTTGTTGAAGAGGCTCTCTTTCCTCCAATGTATGTTTTGGGCTCCTTTGTCAAAAATCAGATGGCTATAGATGTGTAGTTGATTTCTGGATCCTCTATTCTATTCCATTGCTTTATATGTCTGTTTTTGTGCCAACACCACACCACCTCTGTTATTGTGGCCCTGTAGTATAATTTTGAAATCAGGTATTGTGAGGCTTTCAGCATGGATCTTCTTCCTCACAATTGCTTTGGCTATTTGGGATCTTTGGTGCTTTCATAGGAATTTTAGGATTCTGCTTTTCTAGTTCTGTGAAGAATGTTGTGCATTGAAGTAGTCTGTGGATTGCTCTCCATAGTATGACCACTTAAACAATATTAATCATTCTAATCCATGAACATGGGAGATCTTTCCATCTTCTAGTGTTTTCTTCAATTTCTTTCTTCAGTGTTAGATTTTTCATCTCCTTGGTTAGGTTTACTCCTAGGTATTTTTTTTTTTTTGGAAGCTATTGTGGATGGAATTGTTTTCCTGATTCTTTTTCTCAGCAAGTTGTTTACTCGTATATAGAAACGTCATTGGGTTTTTGTTTTGTTTTGTTTTCAGTTTATTTTGTATCCTGCTACTTTACTGAATTTGTTTATCAGATCTAAAAATCTATTGTGGAGTCTTTAGTGTTTTCTTAGTACAGGATCATTCATCTGCAAATAAGGATATTTTGACTTCTTCCTGTGCTATGTGTATTCCTTTTATTTCTTTCTCTTGCCTTGTTGTTCCAAATAAAATTTATTTATTTTATTTTATTAGTACATGTTTGCATTACATGAAGTTTACATTCATCTTAGAGAGTAGGTACATATACCCAACACAGCTTGATTTAACTTTCAAGTACTATCCTGAATATGGTTGGTGAGAGTGAACATTTTTGTCTCATTCCTGATTTGAGAGGAACTGCTTTCAGTTTTTCTGCACCTAGGATGATAATAACCAAGGGCTTACTGAGCATAGTGTTCATCATGTTGAGGTATGATCCTTTTATACCAAGTTTCTTCAGGACTTTCATCATGAACATGTAGCAAACTTTATGAGAGGCTTTTCCATGTCTGTTGAGATGACCGTAAGATTTTTATCCTTGATTTTATTTATGTGCTGTGTTATATTTATTAATTTACATATGTCGAACCTTTCTTTCATCCCTGAAATGAAACTGACTTGGTTGAGGTATATGATCTTTTTAATATGCTGTTGAATTCGGTTTGCAAATATTTTATTGAAGATTTTTGTATGTTCGTCGAGGATGTTGATTTTTTGTTGTTGTTGTTGTTGTTGTTGTGTCCTTATCAGGTTTTGGTAGCAGGGTAATATTGATTTTATACAATGAATTTGAAAGGTTTCTCCCCTTTTTATCTTATGAAATAGTCTGAAGCATACTGGTGTTAGTTCTTTTAAAATTCTGGTAAATTCAGCAGTGGATTTATCTGATCTTGGGTTTTCCTTGTTGGTAGGTTTTTCATTTCTGCTTCAATATCATTGCTGGTTATTGATCGTTTAGGATTTTTATATCCTCTTCTTCAATTTTGTCGGGTCATATGTGCCTAGAACTTAGCCTAATCGAGATTCTCTAATTGGAAAATATCATTTTTCAGAATATTCCCTAATAATTACTGGATTTCAGTAGTATATGTTCTTATATCTCCCTTTCTGTCTCTATTTGTGTCCTATTTGTGTCCTATTTGTCTTTATCTGTGTCTTTTCTCCCCTTCTTTTGATTAATTTGGCTAAGGATTTTTCAATTTTGTCTATATTTTCAAGAACCAACTCTTAGTTTATTGATTCTGCATATTGTTATTTTAATTTCTATTTATTTCACCTCTGATGTTTATGTTTCTTTCCTTCTACTGATTTTTTGAGTTTGACTTGTTTTTGTTTTTTTAAGATGCTGAGGTGCATCATTAGGTTATTTATTTGGGATCTTTCTGATTTTTTAATATAGGCACTCATAAAATTTTCTATTTAGAATATTACTACCTATATAGTTTCTTGTAAGGTATTTAAATAAATGATCTATGCCCCCCCCCAATAGTCTTAGAACTGTGTTATCTGTACCTCACAGATTCTGGTATGTTGCGTTTCCATTTTCATTTGATTTTAGAAATTGTTTCTGATTTCTTCAATGGTCAGCTTGCTGAAAAGTATATTGTTCAATATCTGTGTGTTTGTATAGTTGTGTTGTTATTAGTTTCCAGTTTCATACCATTATGATCTGATTAGATGCAATAAGTTATTTCAACATTTATTAAGACTTGCTTTAGGACCTCAAATATGATCTATTTTGGGCAAAATTACATAAGCTTGTGGAAAGAATGTGTGTCCTGCAATTGTTGGATAGAATATTCTGTAAATGTCTCAAGTCCATTTGATTTATGGTGTAGTTTGATGTTTCTTTTTTTGTTTTTTTAATCTGGATGATGTATCTATTGAAGAGATTGGATATTGAAGTCATCCAGTATTATTATATTGGAACCTATCTCCCCCTTTATATCCAGCAGTGTTGGTTTTATGAAATAGAGTTCGCCTACATTCTGTGCATCTATGTTTAAAACTGTTATATCCTCATAATTGAGTCCTTTTGTCTGCATGTAGTAACCCTCTTTGTCTTTTCAGACTAATTTTGCCTTGAAGTCTGTTTTGTCAGATATGACTATAGCTATTTCTGCTTACTTTTAGATTCTATTTTCTTAGGATATCATTTTCCATTCTTTTAATTTCAATGTGTGTGTGTCTTTGCCAGTCAAATGATTTTCTTGCAGACAGCAAAGTGTCGGGTGTTAGTTTTTAGTCCAATCAGCCAGGCTACATCTTTTAATTAGAGAATTAAGACCATTTAGATTCAGGGTTATTATTCAAAGTATATAGTAATTCCTATTATTTTTTTCTGGTAATCTATGTTTATTTCTTTCTTCCTTATTCATCTTAGAAGTTTGATCGTTACTGAATTAATAATATTTGATTATTTTCTGATTCTCATTTACTTATCTATTCTTTTAGTAAGATTTACTCTTCCTTGTGTTCTTGTGATTGTGTTTATCTGTCTTCCTCTTCTGTGTGTAGGATTCATTTAAGTGTTTCTATAATGCTTATTTAGTAGTCAAGAATTCCATTATTCTTATCTTGGAAGGTCTTTATTTCTCCTTCAATATTGAAAGATAACTTTGATAGATATAATAATTTGTGTTGGCATTCATTTTATTTCAGGGCTAGAAATATATCATTCCATGCCCTCCTGGACTTTAAGCTTCTGCTGAGAAAACTCATTATTCTAATGGTTTGCCTCTATAAGTGACTTGGTCCCTTCTGGCATGCATTGTTCAATATTTTTTCTTTGTTCTTTACTTTTGATAATTTAACTATAATATAATATGGACAGGTTAGTTTCTGGCCATGCCTATGTGGGGTTCTAAATGCCTTCTGCATCTGGAGATCCATACCTTTTCCGAGAATTGGACATTTTGTGTTGTTACTTTACTATGTTTTCTATGTTCTTGATCTGTATCTCTGCTTCTGCATCTGTACTTATGATTTGTAGATTTGGTCTTTTAACCTTGTTCCATAGGTCTTGTATGTTCCGTTCATTCCTTCTTATTTTTTATTACTATCTAAATATGAGCATTTATTAACCTTGTCTTCAAGCCCTGATATTGTTTCTGTTTAGATTTTCCACTGAAGGTTTTGTTTTGTTTTGTTTTGTTTTGTTTTTGTTTTTGTTTTTTAATTTACTGATGTTTTCCTTTCCAATATATCTGTTTGGTTCTTTTTCAAAATCTGCATCTCTTTATTGAATTACTCTTTCCTATCCTGTATTGTCTTCCTTAATTCACTCAGCTGTTTATTTGTATTCTCTTTGAGTTCACTGATCATTCTTAGTATCATTCTTTTCAGCTCTTTGCCTGGCATTTCATTTACTTCAATATCTTTGGAGTCAGTTACTACAGAGTTGTGAACTTTTGAAGGAATCATGTTGCCTTGTTTCTTTTCATGGTTTTGGAAGTCTGTGCTGAGATTTGCACACCTTTGGGATGGGTATCTCTTCCACTTTTATGTGAGGGCCTTCTTAGAAAATGGACTTCTATTGATGATGTTTCTTAGGCTACTGATTTGAAACACTTCATGGGACAAGTCTCATTCCTTGTCACAGAGGATGGGGCCACCAGTCATTGTGCTTTCCACCACAGCCCATGTCCTAGCTGTCCATACTTCCTGGTAGGCCACGTCCGTCCTGTACAGCCGCCGCCCACTCAGCCAACGGAGGCAGATGTCACCGGGCCTCTGAACTGTGCTTGTCTGAATCTTCTGCTACCCTGAGCAGTTCACTGCTATCTGTAAGACCCCGCTCAAGATGATCCCGGCCTACAGCTGTTTGAGAGATGGCTGTGCATGTATTGGGTCTTTCCTCTAGAGACGGCTTGCTGCTCAGGGGACATCACTCTCAGACCAAATCCCTGAACTAGATTTAAAGTTTGCCTGAACCGTAGATTTTTCCTGTACAGGACACCCAGTCTGCAGTTAATAGCACCGAATGCATTCTATGACAGCTTACAAGGAGGACTTCCAGGACCGCTTCAGAAGGTGGCAGAAGCGACGGGATGAGTGTGTTTGAAGTGAGTGGATGTATTCTGAGAGGGACTAATAAAAATGTGTCTTTTAATGTAATACATTTGTTAAAATTTAAATATTCATCTTTTTTTTTGGTCAATCACACCTCTTATTCTTGTGGAGTCTGGTTCCCCTCCCCTCACTGAATAGTCACTGAGACTTGCCTAGTATTTTTCCTCGCATTGCCTTTCCAATTTTCTGTGCTGTTTTGATTTCCTGTCACTTCTTTATTGGTTCCCAGAGTTTTTCCTCATCTAATCTCCATAAAATATAATCTCTCCTTTGTTGGCCCGAATCCTGTCACTGCAGAGTCCCGCAAAGTCTGCTTCTATTCCCCATCTTGCCCTGACCCCTAACCCGAAGGTTTCGGCATCTTTTATCCACCTGGCCCACCCCACTCAAAGATGGCGGGTTAACAGCGTGTCTCTGGACACAATGAGACCTGTACAACCCATCCTTCTGTTTTTAATTTTACATTTTTATCTTTTTGCTGTTATTATTTATGAATCAAGGTTAGTAATTTTCTACAGAGAACTGGAAGGAGGGAAAATGCATAATAATTTATATCAAAGTGCTCACCCCCTTTCTTAATTTCTGCACTTTCTCAAGAAAGGTGTAATTGCCTTATTAAATTTAGTTTTCCTCCTTGTCTAATGCATATTCATGCTCTTTCAAGCAAAAAATGTGTTCTTTTAGGCAATTGGCTCTTGCAGATCACACCTTTCATAGTTGCCAGGCTGGGAAAATAAAAATGACTGATTAATGCAGTGTTTATGTTGAAAGTAGGTAACCTAGGAATCTTTATTTAAAAACAATTCCCCAAACAACTCTTTGCAGGTTTTGACTTAGAGGGCTCCCTTTTGTTTTGTTTTGTTTTTTCCTTCTAGTGTGAAGAGTGATATAAATGACTTCCCTTCCCTTGTGCAGGGTGGTTAATATCAGGGCATGTCACACCTCGTATTGACTCTTGGAAATGTGCTAAGCATCTCTTGCGGCTTAATCCCTAACTTGACGAACTATGATTAAGTGTGCTCTGCAGTGTAACAGGGGCTTTAGATGTCTGCTGAAAAGAAAAGCAGAACAGATACAAATTTCCAAAATGGAAAGCAATGCAATGATGACATCTTTTCACAATCTCAAATGCGGTCGAAAGGATTCATCCACGCAAGAGACTGAGCTCTGTCTGTGGGCACAGGGACAGCCACGCGCCCTTCCGGGGTGTGGGTTCGCCACCCCAATCTCAGTGGAACAGCGAGACTTGCACTCGACCCTCACCCTACAGAGCAGGCCCAAGGACCGAGCTGAGACCAAGCATGGAGGGGATCTGGGTGGTGGAGGTGAACCGGCAGGCCTGCTCTGCCTTCTGAGAGGCGGCAGGGCTCAGGCCAGGCCGAGGGAGCTCTTGTCCAGCGGCTGCCTTGGCTCCAATGCAGCTCGGGGCAAGCCAGTAACGTGCAGACTGCTCACTGCATTTGAATTTCAGATGAATGGTGACTAACTTTTGAGTATGAAAGTCCCATGCATGTATGGCACATACTGATCCCGCAAGATTATTTGTGGTTTATCTGAAGCAGAAACTTAACTGAACATCTTGTGTTTTTCTTTGCTAGCCCTGGCCACTGCAGCTGAGGGCAGAGGAGGCCTGGGCAGGCTGTGCCAGTAGGACCTCTCTTGGGCTCTCAGGTTCTGGGTCTGTGGAGAGACGACAGCAAGTAGGAGGCCTTCTTTCGTGTCAGCACGATTTTGAGACTTACTCTTATCCTTGTCTATACTGTAGTTTGTTCCTCTTTATTACTGAGTAGTATTTGTTTATGTGCAAATACCAGTTTATCCACTCACACTCAAACAATTTCCAAACCAGAGAAAATTTTAGTTTTTAAATGTGATTATCCAAATTTTTCCAATTCCATGTACTGAATGACTCTTTCTCCACTAATTACACTGGAGTCTTGGATGAGAGTCAATCCTGCTTGGATTTATTCTGCCCTGTGGCATTCCTCTGCCTTTGCACGGTACCACACCATCTGATGGTGGTGCCCAATCAGATGGGCAACTAAGTCACTGGTGCTGAAGTTCCTGTCCTGAGTGACCCTACCTTCAGGGGGTCACCCAGTGGGGAAGTGGTACTGCCCAGTTCTTTGTTAGTGTTGCTCCCTACAGCCACACTTGTATCTTTTTTGCACATTTCTGTGTCTTTATTGACCTGGAACTTTTTTAAAGCCTCCCCCAGCATTGATATGTTAAATATATTAACATCCGATATCTTTATATGGTATCACTACAGAAAGAGGAGAAAGTATTTCTCCTCTTCCTCACTGCAGTAATTTTTTTTTCTCTTTTCGGGGCATAAAATTTGTTGAAAGTTCTTAAAAGTAAGTTTACATTTTAGAACTTCTTAGCTCTCAGGCTTTTTCTACTTTTGCTGCAAAAATGTTACCACAGAAGAATGCCAGAGTTATGTGTTAATCCAGCAGTTTTCAGTCTTTTTTCTTCCCATGAACCAGATGGTGAGTGAAACATCCCCTGTTTGATTTACTTCCAGAACTCTAGTTAGATTACTGAACAATTTTAATGAGTAGGTAGGATTCGACTCTTTTTCTCCTGCTTAGAGATGTGCATGGACCTACCCCAAAATGATTGAGTCACCTAATCACAGGGGGAAACTCTGTTTATATTAAATGCTCGCAAGTTCCGTGCTCAGTCCTCAGTCGCGAGTCAGGTGGCTGTGTCCCAGCACTCAGAAGAGATGTGCTGCTCCGGCCCCGTCAGGGTTTAGTGCTTGTTGAGTGGCTATATGAGTGAGCAACAGGATGCTCCTCGGTACCTCTCGGTGGTAAAAATCAGGGTCCAACCGATGGCGTGCCTGAGCCAGCTTGCAACAGCTTGTGACAGTGGATGGTGTTGCACTTATGCCAATTCTGCCTCTGTGACACTGCTGCTAGTGTGCTGTCAGCTGTGTCAGGGACATTTAGGAGGCGTGATCAATAAATATGGTGAGTGTTTAAATAAAAAAAATTATTGCAGTAAAAGACATGTTGCCATAAACCCCCTTCAGAATAGTCCCTCTGGCTTCGAACACACTCATCTCATTGTTCTTGCCACTCCCCAAAGCAAGTCTGGAAATCCTCCTTCGTGATGTCTTTAGTTGCACAGTTATGGTTGACTCAATGTCCTGAATTATTTAAAACATTGACCTTCCAAGACCGTTTTGACTTTGGGGAAGAGCCAGAAGTCTCGTGGTGCCAGGTCTGGTGAAAAGGTAGATAGATGAGGACACCCGTGTAGTTTTTACAAGCTGCCTTTCTGTTGGACGGCAGCCAGCAGCAGCATTCACTATAGTTTTGATCACATCTCCTAAAGACACCTGTATACTAAAGAAATCGACCAGAGCTGTGAACCGGGAGTTTATTCCCTCTCCTGCCTGCCAACAAAGAACAGCAGCTGAGCACTTACCGGTGAATATTGAATACGTTACCTGGTGCAGCAGCCCTCCTGCTGATGAGAAAGCGTGATACCAATTGAGCTGTCATCAGGCGCTATTGCTGGGTGGAGGGAGGAAGGGCTTGTGCAGTATGAGGGCATCGTCCCAGGCACTGCCACCAGATCCCATACACAGCCTTGCCCGAGCACCCTGTACTAACCCCGCAGGACTGTGCAGAGGAGCAGGATGAAACCTAGTGAGAGGACAGGCTTGCAGCCTGGTGAGAGGACCCCTCTGGGGGCTGGTGTCATCCGTGTACACGGGCTGTGGTGGCCACCCGGGGCCACCTTCACGCCATCATTCACTCCTGCAGCTGCAGCAGAGATGCATGCCCCGTGTTCAGGACACTGTGCCTCTTTATGCAGAGACACACTGCCTAAAGAAAAGTTTGGAAACTTCCCAAAATGACTTTCACTCAGGAACTATCCTATAGCGTTTGGACCATCTCTTGGGTCCTTTACGCCATTGGACCAAATTGGCTGCAAGAAACTTGCAGTCCTATTTTCACATGTTTTGGATTAGAAAGGAGTGCTGCGGATTTTATCCTAAATGAGATGGTGATGTTCAAGAGAAGTTGCATTTCAGTTTGAATTAAGTTTACGTGTGACTAAAAGGTAGATGACATTTCTTATAAACAGTGTGATCCCTAAAGGAAAGCAGTATCAATCTGGGACAGCACGTATGGATGAGAGCTAAGGGTGGAATTTTTCCCCTCGTGGCGAGTGTCTTGTAGAGCCTCAAAGAATTCCAGAACTCTGATTACATGATGCCTTTGCCTCTCTGGGACCACGCAGCTATGCATTAGTGACTGCTCAGAGTCTGCAGGCTCTGAGATGAGCATTGAGGGTCCAGAAATGGGTCCTAGGAGTGCAGGTCCTTTGCGGGAGATGGAGAAATAAGACAGTTACACAATAGTGTAATGAATGCTTTACTAAACCTAAAAAGAAACCGGGAAGTCTTTCCAGACTAGGTACGGGGCAGAGTGCGAACTCAGAGTGAGTGTTTCTCTAGCAGAGGAGGGTGGGGTCTGCTCCAGGACAAGGGAGGGGCCACTGTGAGAATCAGGAGAGGAAACCCCACCTTCCCAAGCAAGCCCCCAGCCTACAGGAGGCACGGGCTGGCAAGGGGGTGGGGCTCAAGGGAAATGGCTCATTTTCATTGTCACTTCCCTGGATATTTCAAATCCGGTTATTTAAAATCCATAAGTAATAAAAATTTGTACAAGCCAGGCATGGTGTTGCATGCCTATAATCCCAGCGCTCTGGGAGGCTGAGGCAGGAGAATCAAAAGTTTGAGCCCAGCTTGGGCAATTCAGTGACTTAGGGAGATCCTGTCTTAAAACAAAACCAAACAAAACAGAAAATCAAAAGGGCTGGAGATGCTGCTCAGTACAAAGGCCCTGGGTTCAATCCCCAGCACCAGGAAAAGAGAAAAAGAGAAAGAAAAGTTGTCCATATTTATGGAATATCATGTGATGTGCTGATGCAGTATCCATTGTGTAATGTTCAAATCAGAGTAAGTATATTTATTTCTTCGAACATTTATCATTTCTTTGTAGTGAGCATGTTGGAATTTTAATTATGAACTCAGATGGGGACTTTAATTAGCTGAATGATCAGGAAACACGATCTCAGGTTCACGCAGGACAGAAGAATCAGCTCCCGGTGCCGAGGTACAAGGACAGCAGGATCCCAACAGGACCATTGTGTTGTTATGTCTACAGATTGAGCTTGTTCAATGTGATGGTTGCAGATGTTCACTTGCGGCCTTCCGGGGAGGGCATATAGCTCTTTATAGACAAAAAGGGCCCAGGCTACACGGGTTTAACCACCGCTGCAGACAGGCAAGGCTTTAAGATGGTGTCCTGGGTCACCACGCCACCAGCTCTGCATGGCTTCATCCGGTGGCTGCAGGACACGCTGGCTCATCCTGGGACATTCTTCATTCCTGGAAGCTTTGGTCGAGAGGGCTTCTGTTTCTAGCAGCTGAGAGCCTGAGGCAAACACCCTGATCCCCAGGTCTGTCGCCCCCCAGGTCTAAGAATTCATGCCCGATGGTGTCATCCACACTGTGCCTGGGGACCTGCAGACCTGCCCTTTGTCACCCCGCCTGGGAATCCAAACGCCCTCCCTTGCTTTCACTCCAGTGAGTCTCCGGGTCACATCAGCACCTGGGGGCATGGTGTGACACTCCTTGGGATTTGTGCAGATGTATGTAAGTCCTTGGTCCCTCCTACCCCAGCAGGGCCACACTGAAGAGGGAAGATCATTATTTAATAATACTTTTTACACCCCATGGTCATGGAGCCAGAACCTGTTGGCACATAACAATTACTTAGCTAATTTTGTTCAAGGTCTAGCAATAGCAGTAGACAAAATATTAGGACTCCAGGGAGAGAACAGTGTGAGCAACCTGCCAGTAAAAATGTGGAAACTGACACAGCCAACCTCTCTCTTCAGTGTAGTTCAACTGGATGAAGGTCAGGGGTTCAGCCAGGCCGATACCCACTTCCCCTTCTCCAGACGCGTTTGTGCTTCCACAGTGAGCAGGGGAGGGGAGATTCCATACAGACTTTAAGTCTCTGTACAACTTTTTAATGGTGCACTTTACAACATGGCAATAAAACAGCAAGATTTCATGGTATGTAATATGGGATCACTTCTCTGCGGGAATGTAAAATAAAACCCCTGGGAATAGGCTTCACAGTTATTATGGGGAGAGGTCATGTATTTTCCAAGCCAAGGACTTTTATATTACTAGAAAGAGAAGCCATGTTTATTTATTAAATTATCTGCGTGGCTTAGTCCATCGCTGTTGAGTTTTGTGTGCCCGCTGCAGGCAGCGTGAGGGAACCTCGGGAGCTCGAGCTCATGGTGTATGAGAAAGGAAATGAAGCCACGGGCCAGCTGTTCTCTGGCTTATTTTGCATCCTGACTACGAAGGAGGGGCTGTGCTCTGACCACAGCGAGTTCTGCTTCCTTTTTAGACATTCATGATGTGTATGACTCAAGAAAGCACAGGACTGGATTTTGCGAACTGGGAAGTAATGTTATATTATTCTACCGGAATTTTCCTTCCGACAAGTCTTAGTCTTGCAGGAAACTAGATAAGTAGCTAAATTTGTTGAATTTGTGAGAGGAAGATTGGTTTTTATTTAGCTGTAGGCCAAATGGGTTGTTTGGTGACTGGCATGCCCACAAGGGAGGTGGGACTCTTCTACAGCTCCCTCTGGAAGGTGGCTTCTCGGGGACAGTGATGTGTCCTGGTTCCCTTGCTGTCTCTCCCTTTCCCCTCTCCTTTTCCTTTTTCCCCCCTCCCTTCCCCCCCCCCCTCCTTCCCCCCCCCCCCCGGCATAGTTCCACTGCTGCTGCTATGTTTTGGATCCAGACTGTCACCCAAAGGCTTGTTTAGTGAAGGCTTGGTTCCCACAGCTCATGACACTGATATTCAGAGGTGATGGACACTTAGGAGGAAGCAGGTCAGTGGGGCTCTTAAAGGCGATCGTGAGGCCCCGGCCCCTACCTCCCTCTCTCTGTTTCCCGGCTATCAGAATATGGGAGGCTCTGCTGTGCTCTAAGCTCCCACCAAAATGTTCTCCCTCACCACAGACTGAAAAGGACTGTGGAACCAACCAACACTGGCTAGATTGAAATCAGTGGCCAAAATGAACCTTTCCTCCTTTCAGTCGATTTTCTTCAAGTATTTCATCACAGTGATGGAAAGCTGACTAATGCAACTACAAAGATAATTTTTCATTGCAAATGCAGTAAATCATATCACCAGTTCTTGGGTGTTACAGTGAGAAGTTAGGTTTCAGGGGGTCAGGGCATCCTCTGGGATTCAAGTAGATTATAAAATCCGTGAGGAGTAGAGGTCCAGTCACCTGTGGGACCTGCCCCTCCTGACTGAAGGTTTTCCTGCTGAGGAGGAGGGCTCAGGCAGCCAGGGTGCGAGACAGTGTGCAGAGCCCCGGAGCCAGCCCCACCCAGACCTTCCTGGGGGTGCAATGACTGGAAGGCGAGCAGCTGTGTTCCACGTGGGGCTCCCTTTGCTCTGAGTCCACCCCAGTGAAGTCACCTTCTCCTTCCCTTTTGGTTTCTCCCCATGACCATCCACGGCGTCTTCCACAGGGTCTGCCCTGCGCGGTCCACTCTTGGAAGTTCCGAGGCACTGGGTCCGGGTGAGAGCTGGGGGCTGGGGGAGATTCTTGTTCTGCTTTTCTTAGATGATATCCCTCCCCGGCCATGGCCACCCATGGTCACGGTCATGCTCATAGTGACAGGTGGGTGCCAGACCTCAGCAGCAGTGACTCTAGAAAATGCAGAAAACATCTGAAAGAAGGAAGTACACGTGGGCTGGAGCTTCTCCACGTAGAAATAATGATGGTTTAAAAGTATTATTTTTATATACAAAATAAAAATTTCAAACTGTACAGTGTCAGAGTCTAAGAGCAGTTACTGAAGTTCAGGTCCTAAATGAGAGATGCTCTCCAAAGAGGCAAATTTTGTCCCTCAGTTATCTGCAAAAGAAGGTACATTTTTTGCATGGAAAGAGAAGCATTGTGTTTGATTCTGTGTGTCTTCAGCATGAAAGTCTCCTGTAAACCAGCAGTCATCACCAACCTTTTGTTTGGCCCAAGGACCTGGTTTCACAGAAGACAATTTTTCCATGTATCAGAGTGTGTGTGTGTGTGTGTGTGTGTGTGTGTGTGTGAGAGATGGTTTCAGGATGATTTGAGCACATTACATTTATTGTGCTCTTTATTTCTATTATTTTATATCGTAGTATATAATGAAATAATTACACAACCCATCATAGTGCAGATTCAGTGGGAGCCGTGAACTTGTTTTCTTGCAACTAGATGGTCCCATCTGGGGGTGATGGGAGATAGTGAGACCCAGAATGTGTTCTTAGTCCAGTGTGCTCCGTAATTTTGTTTTGGTGGTTGTCACTGCAGAAGCCTTGCTTCAGAAAGATAGGATGCTGGAAACGGAAGCAAGCTTGTCAGTACTTTTGTGGCAATCTCAGGGTATTCTGCCTTGACTTTGGTCCAGAAAGTATGGATATTTGGAGTCGTCTCAGACATACTTTCAAGGCTACCAGCATTTGCAATCTCAAGCAGTTGATCCTCTTCAAATACAAAGTCTCTTCACCTGGCTTCTTCACAAACGGGCCACATATCCATTCCTTCCCAGTCCGGGGATCTCCTGTGTTTGGGAAGTAACGTGCAAACTCTTTTAAGAGCTGAGATAGGTGATCACTCACCAGCTGGGAGAAAGAATGCCCTGCCTCAGTCTCTTCCGACATCTCTGCTAGTGTTTAAAACTTGTCATAAATCCCAGTGTGCACTTGTCACCCCTCTATTTCCAATTCGGCTTTGAATACATCCGCTTCATCTGCCAACTTGAACACAGTCGTGATTCTTCCCTGAAGTGACAGGTGGAGTTCCTTGAGCAGGTTGAATATGTTACCTGAGCAAACAAGTTTTTCAGCCCACTGCGTGTCACTGAAATGTATAACCAGTGAAGACAGTTTTTCTGAAAGAACTCTCTGGAGCAGCCTTCTTATGAAGGCTCAAAAACTCTGGCCGGTGATCCACCTTAGAAAGCCATCTCACTTCTGCATAGAAGAGAAGATGTGTGTGCTCTGCATCCATCTCCTTACAGAGCTGCACCAAGAGATGTGAGCTAAGGGCATTACTTTAATCTTGATAATTACAGTGACTTCCCACAATCGCTGTGTTCAGGAGACATTTTTTTGGCTAGCCATCCTTTCTGTGTGGATGGCACAGTGAGTAGACTCACATTCAGAAGCAACCTTTGACCAAAGTAGTGGAACCAGAGACTCATCCGGTCACGGCAGCCACTGTGTCTGTGCATATACTGAACCCAAATGACCATTTTGGTTTTCCTGATATGTAATCATTAAAACACTTGAACAGTTCTGCAGCTGTGGAATTCCTTGGCAACAAAAGTGCACACACACATCCTCACACACATCCTCTTGGAAAACACATGGCACACAAACAAGCATTGTCGCCTTGCTGTCAGCACTGGTAGACTCATCGGCCGGGACTGTGTACCACGGTGACTCATCGGTCCTGTCTAACAATTTCGTCTCAACAGCCTCTGCTATTTCATCCCTTTGTCTAGTTATGATGCCAACCTGAAGAAGGTCATGTGCCATCTGCTCCTGAAAGTTCACAACAAATGTCCTCAGCAGCAGGCAGGACCAGCTTTTCACCAACAGTGAAGGCCATCTTAGCTTTAGCGAAGGGCTCAGCCGTGGAGAACGATGCTCCCAGATGCTCCCAGTGTGATGAAGTGGTGTCCTTCAGTAACTGACTTTGTTCTTCGTGGTCACAGTTTTTTCCCTTTGAAAACTCCAAAGGCCCGTCTTTTAACGTAGGATGCTTGGTCTCCGTGTGGTAGAGCAGTTAAAGGCTTCATGGCTTCCTTGGATGCCTGCGGTCATAAGAGGGCTGGCTGTCTCTGGCCAGTCTATGCAGTTGTTGTGGTTCATATCTGGTTGTTCCTGCAAAGCCTGGTGTGTTCAGAGGTGGTCTGGTGGAAGGCGGTTGGATTACGGTGGCTCTACTTGTGGGCTGGTGTTAGGCGGTAGGCTCTGGTCACTGGGGCATGGCCGGAAGAGCACATCTCCCTCCTTGGCTCCGTCCTTTGCTCTCTGCTTCCTTCCTTCTACCCAGGCCCTACGACCTTGCTGTCCACCATGCAAGGACGGAGCCTTCCAAAAGATGAGCAAAATGAACTTCTCTTCCTTTAAGGTGCGGGTGTTGTATATTGTGTCCCAGCAATGAGAAAGTTACTGTGTCAGCGGAGAAGATGGTGACATCTGTCTTTGTGCCCGTCCCTGGGTTCTGCTGGGTCTGCCACACTGGTGTCACTCTGCCAACAGAGAAGTTGGGGGTCCAGTAGGGTGCTGAGTCAAGGTTCTCCACCAAGCTGGCTGCGGAAAGCTTCTCAGTCCCCAGCGCCACTGTCACCAGCAAGTGCCCCACTCTGGGGTGGCTGAGAAGAGGCTGGGTGAGCAAGTGGCCTGGGACTCGGCTCCAGGCAGGGCCTGAGATGGGCTGGACGTTCAGGAGCCAGGCACAGGGCACACAGAGCCTCGGGTTCCTTGTCTGTGGAATGGGCTGTTTCTGTTCTCTGCAAGGCTGTTTGTCGAGCTCAGGAGCAGATGCTTAACACACCTTACCATCGCTGTCCTTAGTTCTGTGCTAACAAATTGTTCTTTATGTCCTTGCAGTCCTATCGGCGGGTCCCCTAGAGGCTGCAAGGACATTTACACCTCTCTACTCATAGGACTAGGAAGTCCAGTCTTCCCTCCTAGCTTCTTTTTCTTTGTTTTTTCTTTTTTGCGGTAGTGGGAATTGAACCCAGGACCTTCACACTGAGCTCCATCCCCAGCACTTTCCATTTTTTTAAGGCCTGGGTCTCACTAAGTTGCTAAGTTTCCCAGGCTTGAACTTGCAATCCTCTTGCTTCAGCCTCCCAGAGTGCTAGGATTCCACCATGTGCCACCTGGCTTCTTCCGGTTCTTATTACTAAGCATCTACCTTGCATGTAGATCCTTGTCATGGGGACAGTGTCTTTCTCTCCACTGGGGTTACCCCGGCCCAGGTGCCCTGCCTCCCGTAACACTTAGATGACCATGTCTCCCCTGAGCCTGAGGGCAGGCTGACCATCATGCCGCCCACGCCCTTCAGCCACATGGCAGGCAGGATTCTGCACACGGCCTGGCAGGGAGCTGAACCCTCATGCCTTCTGGACCATCCTTCCTGCCTGGCCACTTCAAGAGCCTCCTCTGGACTCAGGGAACCCTGCTGGGGACTCTGAGCTGGAAGGGCTTGCCTGAGGCCAGCCTGTGGCCCCAGGATGAGTGCAGTGAGCGGTCCCTCATGACACCCCAGGTGTGCCTGTGGACCACAGTACCTGGACACTGTAGCTAAGCCGGCATCACAGGGTCACCCTCGGATCAGCCTCCAAATGAGCATAGTCTCTGGGAAAGGGGATCCTGGAAGCAGCTGACACCTGTGCTACCTGGCCCCTGTGTGCAAACAGTTTGTGTCCTGACTCTTCTCCTGTCCCCCCTCCCTACTCCCACCCTGCAGAATGACCGTGTCTGAAAGGCAAAGAGTGAGAGTGGCAGACAAGGAGACACGCCTGGGGCGGCTGAGGGTAATGACCTCTCTCATTGTCGGTGTCACCAGGACTGATGTATATTTTAGCCCAGACCTCCAAGACCTTGATCTGCGGTTCTGTGTCCTTAGTTCTCTGATCTTGCAGCCGGGACCCTTACCAATGGCCAGAGGGGACCGGGCCCCCCTGGGCCTTGGCGACAACTCTGCCCCGTCCTGCAGATCTAGGAGCCCAGGGCCTCAGCATGGAAGCTAGGCCCACAGCCTGGCTGCTGGTCCCACCCTGCCTGGGTGCCGCCACCTCTTCTGTACTTTGGCTCTGCCTCTTCTCTGCATCATATCTGCAGTTTAGTAGCTGAAACGTGGGCTCTGCCCTGTGCAGCTTTCTGCCTGGGGCTTCTGTCTAATATCCTGCTTCAGAGTTTGGACGTTTTTGCAGGGGACCTGACCCAGGGCACTTCCCAGGGCAGAATGGGGATGGTCTTTTGGGATGTAAATAAGTATTGTGAGATCCTGAAAGGCGACTGGAAAGGGAGACCTCCCAGAGAGTTCACTGGCCTGGGGACTTGCAATGTGTCTTGGGAGGGCACAGGAGGGGACAGATGTTCTATCATCTGTCTAAAGCTCGGGTAACTCATTGCTATTACGTGCAGGGAAAATTTAAGAAAATTAATAAAATCAGAGCTAAGGAAGCTATCAGCATAGTCCCCACTCCCCAAGGAAAGTCGCCTTCAGGATTTGGGTGTGCTTGCTTCTGGCTTTCTCCCTGCCACTACATTTATTCTTCACTTAGCATTGATCTCACAAGCCACAGTGATATGAACAATTCCCTCTTTTGGGGGGCAGGTATTTTATTTGGAAAACATAGTGAGCACCTGCTATTAACATTTAGAGAATACTGATGGCCTATGATGACACAATGGAAGTAGAGTGATGCGAGGAGTATTTGCTTATGGAAGTCTGCTGTTTACTGAGGTGTGTACGGTCAAAGCACAGGGTGACATAGTGGTCCAGTCTGGGCAACTTCAAGCAGGCTAATGCAGGCTCCTGGAGAGAAGCAGTTTGGTTTGCAAGCAGCTGGTGTGGCAGAGTAGGTGGGAAGAGAAAGGCTGCAGGAGAACCATTTTCTTTGATGTTTTTATGACCCCATTGTCTACCTGTTGCAATCCCTTGGGGAAGGGTACCCTGCACTGTTACCTAACAACCCCACCTGCGTGGGGCTTCGCTCAGAAAAGACTTTCACACCTGTGCTCTGCATCGTAGTCAGATCTGGTCCCAGACAGCCAGGACGGTGGTTCACAAGGACACAGTGCCATAGGGGGAGACCTTGATGTGTGGCCTCTTGGCGGTGCCCCTTGCCTTGGACCTTGACCTCCCTCCCTTCTGGGAAAACGGAAGTAAGACACAGTTGCTAGCTTTGAGGCTTAGTGAGCATCCGGGTGTCTCACAGTAATAACTGCTCAGGGAGCAGTTCTGCATGCAGGTGCTCTGGGTGGGCAGCAGTGCTGTGGCCTCTGAGTCTGAGTGGGAAGAAGAGGAGGAGGAGAGCGTTCTCATAAAGGACAGCCAAGGTGGGGAAGACCCCACCTAGGAATGCAGGGTAGGGCCCAGGCAGGAAGGGGCCGGTGTGCGCACAGCCAGTGTGTGTCTTCCTGGTGAGACCAGAAGTTAGTTACAGTGGGAGACTGAGGGCCCAAAGATGTCCCTGAATCTCTGGAACCTGTGCATGTCACCTGTGTTAGTCAGCTTTCTGTCACTGTGACAAAATAGCTGAGGAAAATTACTTTAAAGGAGGAAAGGTTGATTTGACTCATAGTTTCAGAGGTTTCAGTCCATGGTCAGCGGGCTTCATGACTTTTAGGCCCCCGGTGAGGCAGAAACATCATGGCAGAGGGTGTGGCAGAGAAAAGCTGCTCACCTCCTGGCTGCTGGGAAGCAGAGAGAGAGGGAATGAGCTCCCCAGCTTCCTCCTGCAGGGACCTGTTTCCTTCACTGGGCCTAACTTCTCACAGCTCATTCAGCTGTGACTCGTCAGTGGATGAATCCGCTGTGAAGTCAGCACCCTCACGGCCCAGTTGCCTTTCAAATCCCGTCAGCTGTCAACCGACCTTCAGCACGTGGCGTTGGGGGACACTGTAGATCCAAACCACGAAACCACCTTTCATCAGGTTGCAACTTGCTTCAGATGATCTTGGAAAAAGTCTATTTTACCGGCAACAAATTCTTCTGTGAGTTTATGATTACTGCAAAATAAAAACGAAGGAAAGAAGAAAGAAAAACAAGAAGGAAAAAAGAGAAAAGAGAAGAAGGGAAACATCTACTTGACTAATTCTGTCTTACATTCAGTTTCAGGTTTTTTAAAGGCAATTCACGCATAAGTGAAAATGAAAATATATAACTCTATAGCATACACAAAATCTGAAATCTTAAAACTCCGATCAGGTGAAATAACCTTATTTGATATACTCAGACATTTGTTCTTTGATTGTCTTCAGGGTTTAGATATTTTTGAGCCGAATGCTTTTTTTATTTGGGGTTTGAAGCTAAAAGTCCCCATATTAAAGTCAGAGGAGGGTGGCCTCACAGTACTTTAGACTGTTGCCAAAGTTTCAGAAAAGTGAGATTGAGTCTGACCTGAGGTGGCTGGTACCTCGTTAGGTCCTCTGTGCTTTGATAGATTCTCATGGCAGAAGTTTCAGGCCTCAATGTGAGATCAGAGCATTTTCTCTTCTCTGTACTTTACAATGAAGTAGAAGTAGCAAAAGCAGCGCTTCACTCAGAACTTGCTAGTCAAGATTTCCCCCTTTTCTTTAAAAAAAGAAAAGAAAAGAAAAGAAAAGCTAAGAATGAACATTTTCAAACATAAGGACAGCAAGTAATATAAATTACACCCACATACCCAGCAAGAAGATCTAACAAATGTGAATATTTTGCTGTAGAAGTAAGAGCATGATAGAGACTCTGTAAAATTTCCTGGGTGTTTCACTCCTTCTGACTTCTCTCTCCCAGCGCAGAGGTGGCCACTGTCCCAACCTGGTGAATACCATTCATCCCAGCTGCGACTTTTTGTATATTTCTACAATTTGTACTTGGCTTCGAGTACTTTAAAATTTATGTGAACAGTAAAACTTTATATGAGCAGTCTGCAACTTGCTTTTTTATTAAAGTAAGCACAAGTGTTTCCCCTATGTTTTCTTCTGGGCATTTCATAGTTCCGGGTCTTACATGTGATCTTTAATTCATTGAGAGCTGATGGTCACAGCTGGCGAGAAATGAGGTTGATGACTCTTTGATGCCTATTATCATGGATCGCACAACTGTTCTTAGATTTGCTAATTACTCTGGTGTTTTTGTCAGACATCAACTGGCTGTACGTGTGAGTCCATTTTTGGTCTCTCTATTTGTCCCCTTGCTCTTTCATAATGCCAATTCCGCACGCAGTCTGTTATTGTAGCTTTCTGGTAAGTCATGAAATCACAAATCGTGAATCCTCCAATGTTCTTCCTTTTGAAGATACTTTGAGCTATATTTAGGCTCCTTATATTTCCATGAACATTTAAAAGTCACCTTGCCCATTTCAAATGAAACATCTGGGGTTTCAATTCGGGCTACATTGAATTTATAGACCAATTTGGGAGAAAGCCAAGATCTTTAAGCGTTGAGTTCAAATCTATGGGAACAATACCCAGACTGCCGGTTTGCTGGGTCTGCGGAGGCTTCATACCGTTTTCCATAGCAGTCTCCTTGTCCTGCACTCCCACCAAGAATGTACCAGGAAGGGCTCCGCTTTCTTTACATACTTCCAACTTTTTTGTTTTGTTTTGAGAACGGCCACTCTGACTGATGTGAGTGTTATTTCACTGCGGTTTTGATTTGCATTTCCTGGGTGAAGTGATGTTGAACCATTAGTCATGAGTTTGACTTTTCTTTTCCGTATGACTATATTGGCTATTTGTACGTCTTCTTTGGAGAGAGGATATTCAAGGATGTTCAAGTCCTCAGCCTGCTTTGAAAGTAGGATTGTTTTTTGGCTATTAAGTTACTGAAGTTCCATTTCCATTCTGGAGATTAATCTTCTATCGACCATAAATGTTGTAAATACTTTCTTCCATTCGCTGGGTTGCCCTTTTACTTTGTGGATTCCTTTTTTTAAGCTATGCAGAAGCCTTTCAGTTTGGTGCACTGTCCCTTACTTTGCTTTTTGTTTTCTGTGATTGTGTCCATCCAAGACCTCCAACATGAAATCCACCCCCCCCCCCCAGAATCTTCACAGTTTCAGGTCTGGGTATTTACCTGAGGATGGAAATCAGGATTCTGAAGAGTCACTAATACTCCTAGTGTACATAGCACTGTTCACTCTAGGCAAGACTTGGAGATGACCTGGATGCCCTTTGACAGATGCCTGGGTGAAGAAAGTCTGGTGTGAACCAGGACGAGGTGGTGCACATCTGTAATCCCAGCACTCTATGAGGCTTGGGCAGGAGGAGCACAAGTTCAAACCCAGAGCGGGTGAGCTTGGCACCTTGATGAGACAGTCTCGGGATAAAAATTGTTTAATTGAGGATGTAGCTCAGTGTAATAGCCCTGGGGTCCATCTCTAGGAACACACACACACACAGAAAGTAAAAAGAAAAAAAGTGTGGCATGTATGTGTGTAGTGACATATGACTCTGCCCTAAAAAAGAAGAAAATCCTGCATTATACGTAACTTGTGGATAAACCTCGAAGACTTTATGCTAAGTAAATTAGCCCGAGCGATGCGGCTGGATCGAGGCGTGTACCACAGAGCAGTGTGGTGAACTAGCGGAGGCGTGGGGGTGGGGAGTCACTAATTACCGGGCTTATAATTTTTGTCCAGCAACTTGGTCAAGCTCTAGAAATCTCATATACGACATTATACCTAGTCAGTACAGTAATGTGCTGCACATGTAAAAATTTAAAAGCATAGCCTCATGTTTTCTTCCCACAGTAAAATGAAATATAGTAAAATTAAAAGATTATACAAAGAAAAACCCAACAACATAATAACAGCATTGCGTCTCCCAATTAATACATTGGGCATGAACTTCCTCTCCATTTATTTGGTCTATAATTTACTCCTGGGTTGTTTTTGTTGTTTTCCAGGTCTCATGTAGCTTTTGTTAAATTTATTCCTATGCATTTTACATGTTTTGATGCTGATATAAAGGAATTTAAAATTTTTATTTTCTAATTGTTGCTGACATACAGAAATACTGTTGAGTTTCTGTGTTTTGACTTTGTAATCTGTGGCCTTTCTACATTTGCTTATAGTTCTTGAAATAGTGATGTAGATTCATCAGGATTTTCTGCATACATAACCTGTCAACTGCTAATAAAAGTGGTTTCACATATTGCCAGTCCACATACATGCCTTTTCTTTCTTCTTCCTTATTGTGCTTGCTGGGACTTCCATTATAGTGCTGAAAGGAGTGGGTGTAAATGGATAGCCTTGCTTTGTTCTGAATTTTAGAAGAGTTCAACTTTTCACCAAAACATGGTAGCTCTAAGTCTTCCTTCATGGCTTGTCTCAAATTCATACATGTCCTGTATCAAACTGAGGAAATAAATCAAAATCAGTTTGGGGCTGTTATAAACAGTCCTGCCAAAAATATTTTTGAATAGCTCTTCTGGTGCAATGTATATGCCTCTAAGTTGGGTGATTTCACCTTGCAGTGAAATTTCTGTGTTGTGAGGTAGGTGCGAGCTGAGCTTAGTAAATACTGCCGAAGCGGTCGTGCCAATTTACACCTCCACCGCCAGGGACTGCAGTGCACCGAAGTGTGGGCTGCAAGTTGTCTGTCATTCGCGACATGGTCCAGGCTTCAGGCTAGGCCTGTGCAGGGAAATTCTGTTTTGGACCATAATAAATTGGGAATTTAAGAAGAAAAAGCAATGGTTGTCCTTCAGCACACACAACTTGGGAAGCAGTGGTGTCCGGGGCTTCTGGCTCCGGACATTCTTGCTGACATTCAGTGATGTCGTTTCAGCCTTTCTGGAGGGTGCTCAGGGGCCTGGTGTTGTGACTCATATTTTGCTAAAGACTAAGGAGGTTGGACACATTCTCATATGAGTATGCACCATCTGAATGGCCCGCTGTGTGAAGTATTTTGAACATTTTCATTGTGCTGTTTTAAATTTTCCTAGAACATTCGGGCCCTTTCTTAACTGTCCTCTGGCCCATTTCCAGGATGAAGACCCTGGGATAAATGTGGAGGGGGGAAATACTTGATTCAGAAGTGAGATTCGTCTCAGTTGATTCATTTAGATCGCACTTATGAGCACTTGGCAAACACAGTGTGTGCTGGGGGCGCTACACTGAACACGACAGTGATGTTCCGCCTGTAAGGAATTCATCCTTGGGTGGGGAGAAGGCAAATGGACGGGTGACGCAGGGTAGTGATAAGTACCATGAAGAAAACGGAATGATGACAGCATGGCTGGGAGGGGAGGACACTTTGGCTAGAGTGTTAAACAAGTTATTTTTCCTAAACAAATTATATTTTGGCCTACGTCAGAATAATGGGAGGGCAGCCATGGAGCAGTCACTGGGAGGGGCGTTCCAGGATGAGACAATGTCAGGTGCAAGGGCCCGTGGTGAAAACAAGTCGCTCTGAGTGTTGGAGAACACTCTCTTTTTTGGGTCGTAATTAATATACTAGATGCCACAGAAGGCTGGCGTTGGGCCACTGGAGTGGCTGCTCTCAGGTGCCTTGGACTGACCTAGGTTCCTCAAGCTGCCTTGTGCACAAGGGTTGCGATCAGGCAGCAGGCGAGGGGTTGTACCCGCCACCTGCTGCCTGCAGCCCTTTCACAGTGGCTGAAGGAGGCGGGATTAGGAAGCCTTGGCTTCCAGCAGCTCCGGAGAGCCATAGCGGAGGCAGCTGCAGCTGAGACTCTGCCACACAGTACACCCGGGGTCACGTTTCTCTCCCTTCCTTGCTAGGTCCTTCTGGGAGCCCACCCTTCATCACCCAGGTGCCCTGAATCCTTACCTCAGGGTCCACTTTTAGGGAAGCAACCTAAGATACACAATGCTGGGGTGTGTGTGTGTGTGTGTGTGTGTGTGTGTGTGTGTGTGTGGTTGGGATAGAACCCAAGGCCTTGAGCACACCAGGCAAGCACTGTACCACTGAGCTACACTCTCAGTCCCCGGTACATTTTC
Source organism: Hystrix cristata (assembly GCA_004026905.1). NCBI lineage: Eukaryota > Metazoa > Chordata > Mammalia > Rodentia > Hystricidae > Hystrix > Hystrix cristata. The sequence continues at coordinate 57,931 of PVJO010003450.1, read as the reverse complement.
TCTTCTCGTCTATGTTTTCCTGTGCTACCACCAGACAGGAGCATGTGCTGGGAGGCCAGGCAAAGTTGCATGTGAACATGCTCGTAGTTATCATTGGAGAGGTAAGCTACTCTCTCTGGGCCTTCGTGTCCTTTCTTACAAAAGTGGGACAAAAATAGTGGCACCTATTAAGGCTGCTGTGAAGATTAAATGATAGAATGTAGGCGACACACTTGGGAGAGATAAGAGCTAGCAGGGAAAGCTCACGTTCAGCTTTTGCTGTGACTATGAAGCCTCTCTATATAACACCAGAGTTCATAAAATGTGGCCAGCCTCTGGTTATTTTCTGTTGTGTTCCTTCAGCAGTGCTTGGGGTCATGAACTGGGACAGAGTTGGAGGGAAAATGAGCTATTCTGGGTACCTTTGAGGTATTGTTCATGTGCACCCTCTCATTTCATCCTGACAGGCGCCCAGCAGGGATGGGGTCCCCCCACATGGAAGCTAATACTCAAGACCTGAGTTGCCTGAGGAAACACCGTACACAGCTGAGCCTCCAAGCCACATCGGGCTGGACATAGCCCAAGCTGGGAGCCAGAACCCTTCAGGGTAAGGCCCTGACCTCACGTCTAGGTCACTCCCCGAGAAGGGACTCGGGGTCATGATCATTCCAGGGCACCTCCGGTCTAGCTGTAGGGACTCCTGCCGTGCTGTGCCACTGGACATGAGTCTTCTTCCCGGGACCGCACCTCTGGGATTGGGCAGCTCCTGGTCCCCAGGCCAGCCTGCAGCTGAGCATCCCCAGGGCCACACTCAGTCACCAGAAACTGCATTCTGGATCCTGCCTGGCCAGCTGGGCTGGGCCTGGAGGAGTCACAGGGGCCACAAATCAGTCCCAGAGGGTACTGGGTGGGTGCAGATCATAGGCAGGGAAGGGGAAGGCTGGAAACCTCTCCTCATCCCATCCCACTGGGTGCTCAAGGCCAGTGCATCCTGGAACTCGAAATTCTGGGTGGGCCGGGACCCAGCTCTGGGGACGACGTCGTGTCCTGCTTTCTCAGGGTCCTGTTGTGGGTGATCAGACACATTCCTACCAACAAGAGATGTTGACTAGGACCTAACCCAGGTCTCCGCAGTGATGAAACAGTTTACACCTGCAGCCCTGCCAGAAGCTGAGACCCATTTCCATGCTTTCAAAGAAACATTTTCCATCCCAGGGCAGTGGGGGCTTGTCTGCTTACAGAGAGTTCTCTGCTCATCCTCTAATTTCTCCCCACTACTTGTTTCTGGGAAATGTGAGGCCTCAGGACAAGGCACTCAGCTCCCTCCCCCTGGGAGCAGCCCCAGGCCAGGGATCCCACAGTGCTGGGTGGGCCCCTCTCTGCGACACCCCTGTACCCCACCCATGGAAGGAAGGGTGTGAGGCAGCTGGGGGACACTGACCCAGAGATGGACTCTGGAGGTGGGGTTGGGCAATGACGGTAGGATCCAGGCTGGGCTGGGAGCAGGGCCAGGGCTGGGGCAGGGAGGAGCGGAGTGGGTTGTGGCTGGGTGGGGTGTGCTGAGGGCAGGGTTGGGCGGGTTGGGTTAGGGTTAGGGGATGGATGCCGGCTGCGGCTGGGTGCTGGTGTAGGGTGGGACTAGGGCAGGGAGCTGCAGGTTGGGTGCCGGTCAGGGATGGGTGCTGGGTGCTGGATGCTGGGTGCAGAGAGAGCCCGGATGCAGGGCAGGTGGGGTGCGGGCTGCTGCGCGAAGCCAGCGCGGGGGAGCTTTATGGCCCAGAGCAGACGGGCTGCAGACACCCTTACGTGAAGGGAGTTATTTTTTATTTTTACACCGCTTTGTGGTTTCCCTTCCTCCACAGTAGCAATTGTAGCCTGCCGCAGATTTCTCCTCGCTGCGGCCTTTCCTTCAGCGGCAGTGCGCCGCTTTTGGAGGGGATTCAGACCCCACGGTGTGCCGACCCTGCGCCCACGCGGCCCCCTGCAAAGAGCAGCAGCGGCTGCGGCGGCGGACTGACTGCCAGACCTGGGCAGGCCGCGCAGAGCCCCCAGCACTTAGCAGCCCCGGACCTGGCCGCGGGGACAGAAGGGCAGAGTCCCTAGGACCCTTCCAGCTGCGGTCCTGCGTGGCGACGCGGCCGGGCGCCGCGGGGTAGGGTGGCGATGCTGGCGCGGCTGAGACCCCTCCGGTGGCCTCCGGGAAGCAGGTGCCTTTCACTGCCCTGGCTCTGGGGGAGAATGCAAAGCTTTTACCAAACAAAATATTTCTTTTGTTAAGGACTTTCTCCGCCCCGAAGCTTTCCAGCCGCGTGAGGCTCTGACCTCCCGCCCTCCCGATTCAGCGTGTAGCTGTCTGCTGTTATTTGTAATAAAAGAGTCTCAAAAAGTTTTAGGTCAGGACAAAGTGGGCACACAGCTGGTGCCTCCGCACACTGTACTTTAAATGTCCTGAAATCCAGCCAAATGAAAGCCAGCCTTGCACAGGGTTGAGGTCAATCGCTGGGGCTGAAAAGTGAAAGTTTGGATCATGTTTTATGGCTGATCTTACTGGGGCGGGCATCAGAGATGAATATTACACTTGCATTTTAAGGTTGGATTCCCTATCGAACAGATCTTTGGCAATATACTTTTAGATAAGCATGCAGATTTTAATAATAATAATAATAACAATAATGATGATGATGATATGTTTGCTTAACTCGCCTCAGAGAGCATTATCAAAAACCCCAATTAGCCCCCTGACGTGTGCCTGGCACTGGGCGCCCTGGCCTACGCCACCTTGATAGATTCTCAAGAGTTTTGTACCTAAAGACCTTTGCAAATAAAGGTATTCAAATAAAATCTATTGGCATCTATTATAGAGATGATTTCCCCCATTTCCGGGTTACATGGTGCAGCACAGATGAATTGCTTATACTAAAACGGTGACTTCCATTTTGGAGGGATTAGCAAAGAAAATGCAGGTTTAATAAATCCACACCGAAGTTCAGAAGTTCAGCGTGATTTGTCTTGGGAGCAAAGTCCCTCTTAGAGCTAGAGACGTTCAAAGGAACTCCTGGTGTTAATGGGATTATTAAAGATATACCTGAGACCAGATAAATATTTGATGATTTTGCAAAGCGCTGGGATTTCTTTCAGTTTTTCTTCTGCTGACATTTCCCCCCATGGGGTCTAGACCTCGTGGTTTTCATTAGACTTTGCAGACGAAGGGAGGCTGGCAGGCGGAGGTCTGCACCCGCGGGGCGCGCGCGTCCACGCCTGCGAGCGGGGGAGGGGCGCCGGCGAGGACAGGCGCGAGGGCGACCAAGCTGCCGCCTAGAGGCCACTTCCTGCAGGGTATATAACGCGAGTCTGCAGCCGGGGAGCTCAGTCGCTCCGAACCGCCCTGCGCCGGGGAGCGAGCTCAGAGCGGGGCAGCGACCCGCAGCCGTCGCCCAGGTAAGGCAGCGGAGCTCGCACGGCAGGCTGCCCAGAGAGGAGGGGCGGCCGGCGGGGCTTCTCCTCTGAGCCGGGGGCCTTTCCCGAGGGCTCGTTCCGATCGCGCGACCGCTCAGCGGGGTGCTCGGAGAGGCGCATGGTGCATTGCCTGCGTTGCAGAACTGCGCCCGCTGATTCGGGGCTTCACCTCTCGCTGCAGAAAGCAAAGGCAAAGTTTGCTTAAGTCCCTCGCGGAGGGCGATTTCTGCCTGATCTGTTGGATTTGGGAGGCTGGTGTGTATTCACTGCGGTGGGCGCGCAGGCTGTCTAGGAAGCCGGGCGGCTTTGCAACAACCACGCAGACTGTCTATGCCGCTTGCCCAGAGTGCCAGCTAATGCCAGTAGCGATGAACTTGGCACCTCGTGCCTCTTTTGAGAAGTCAACTGGGAAATTGATAGAATTGACTGTAAATGTCTCATTCCAGAAAGATGACCGCTGTATTTAGAGGCATATTTAAGTGAACCAGAAAACTAGGCTGAGACCCTTTAGTGAATCCAGAATGTATTTGAACTCAGCTCTTTGCGGGATTGCTGGATCCTGCAGCAGGGAAACTATGATTGTGGGTGTTAAATACAACCCGAGCTTCTGGTCCCCTGATCACATCCTTGTTCATCTAATTTGAGTATTTATTGTTCCCTTAGAAAGTGTTAGGTCCGACTTCATTTGGTGGGGAGAAAAGCACACTCTAGTATTTGGGAATTTGAGTACACTTAATTATGCTGTTCAGGTAAAATGAGGAATTTTGTTCAGTTTTGTTAGCGCGCCTGAGGATTCAAAGGGCGGCTGAGAATAAGGAGTGAGGTCAGGGATGGGTGGTTTGCCAAGACTTGTGACTTCCAGGGAGAATGAGAAGTTGTAAAAGTCAGACTGGCTGTCTCTGTCTTCCCCTGTCCCCTTGTTGCTTTCCTCTCCCTTCCCTTCTTGCCTGCCTGCCTGCCTGCATTCCTTCCTTCCTTCCTTTCTTCCTTCCTTCCTTCCTCTCTCTCTCTTTTCTTTCTTTCATTTGCTCACAACAGGATTAATTAGTTTTCCTGACATGGGACAGAGTCCCTCCTCCTTCAGTGTTTACAGCCCTTTGAAGGTAGCTGGGGCCGTGTCATCCTCTGAAACTTGTCTGCAAAGCTGCAACGTGGTGACTTTCTTCTTTTCTCTGAAATCACAGATGCTGCCTTTGTGTCTCTTTCTTTATTTAGTCCGGGAAAATGTGGAGCGCGCCTAGAAAGGCGAGCAGGGAGGCTGGGTTCTGTGCGGGGCCTTTCTGTGGTTTTAAATGGATGAGTGGCTGGTCTTTCTCCGTTAGAATACGACCTCAGCTGGGAGGCAAAGCCTTGCTCCGGAGCTGAGCTGCACTGGGGCCCCAGCTTGGAAACAGTTTGCTCCTTTTCCCCTCTGTGCCATAAACACTCGAATGTGCACCACTGCTGGGCTCAGCCAGGGCCTCCAGCAGACTGCAGGGAGGGAGGGCACACGAGCCACGGTAAGGGAGACTGAGGACGACTGTGTTTTGCTGCCCATCAGACCTTTTTTTTTTTTTAAAGGAGCAAGTATTGCAGTCACCATTTTTAAAAAGTTCCAAAAACTGTAAGTATTTGCTTAACTGAGTGAGGGCTTTGGAGGCACTTTTATCCCATAGGAACAGCAAGTCCTTGGAGACTTGAGAAGGTATTATGATTTCTAATCAGGCCCAGAACAGGCCAAGTATAGGCTTTCTGGATGAAAGAAAGAAAACACACACACACACACACACACACACACAACCTACTTAATTAGAACAGTGGCTTTTTGTGTGATCGGTTTGGGCAGAGAGCTCCTGTTTTCAAGTCTACACAAGGGAAGTTGGTGGAAGTTACCCAGACCCGAGGCTCTGGGGCCATCACTTTGTAAGAGTAGCCGAGCAGAAGGAAAAAGCCCTGGAAGATTTCAGATCTTAAGATTTTTAGCAGAGATTTTATAGACCATGAATGGAATTTAGGGCCTGAAGGCATTTGTGCTTTTAAACCAGACAGCTGAGGTACTTAGTTTGACTCTTAAGAACAGGAATATAATTAAGATGCTGGGCAATTGAATTATATGTGTGCAGGTATAATTTAGAAAGAAACCAAAGACTGTGTCATGACAAGTGTTTTAAAAGTCAGAAAGAATAGTTCCAGTGTCTTCTATGCTAATGAATGCAGGCAGCCAAAAGAAAGAAGCTGAAGCTCTCCCAGGCCAGATCAGGGCTGAGAGGTGTGTCCCCGATTTTCAATACTTCCTGCTTTTCGGCAAGGACTATTTGATTTAGTTTGTTATTACTACTACTGGTTTGGAATGGGAAGAAAAGACACCTAAGCCAACCACTGTTGCGTGGTTGTCAGGGTCACCCCGGGATCCTACAGTTTCATGGTGGCGGGTCTGCAGGGCTGTGAGGTTTGGAAGCCGTGCGTGTTCCCGATGCTCGGAGGGTGGCGGGACTGAGTCTGTCTGAGGAGTTCTGGGACCCCTGTAGGTGCAGGGACAGGTAAAGCGCCCCAGGCGGTGTGGGAGACCGAGTTTTGAAGGGCATGTCGGCCAGATAGCTTGCATCCTCTTCTCCTGGACAACTTTGAGAACGTCTTCCCTGACTTTTATGGGAGGAGCCTAAGACTACGCAGTGTGGTCCTGGGGACCATGTTGTGTCTCGCCCTGTGCAAGTGTGAAGCGCTCTCCTGGCTGGCTGACCTGCTTCTGCCTCATCCCAGGCCTGAGCTGGGTGGGAAGGAGGCTCTGATGACACTGGCCACCCCGGACCACCGCCTTTGTGACGAAGCTGGGTCCTAGATCCGCTCTGCTGGGTACAGCCTTGCTCCTGAGGGCAGCTGAGCACAATAGACCAGATCAGATTTCTGGATGTGGCTTTCGCTTTATCCCCCGCTGTGTCCCAGGACCCTGAGAACAGGTGGCCTATTTCAGAATCGGGTGTGGATTTTTCTGTAGATAGGCACTTAGTAGTATTTTTTAAGTTCTCAAATAATTCAAAAGCGTCCCTAACATGCATAAAATAAGACTGTGTTGTTTTCCTTTCTCCTGACACTAGGGGGACAGAGTGCCTCTCTGCTGTCAGGCCTAGCGGTGGCCCCAGAGAGCCTGCCTGGTGTAGGTCCCCTGGGCTCCCCACCCAGGTTGGCTGGGTCTCCAAGGAGACTGAATGCAGGAGTTGGTTAAATAACAAACAGCAAGAACCTTCATGATGTGTGGTTGCCTAGCGGATCTTTAGAGATGGACGGATTGTCCTGTCTTGATTGCCAGCAAGGAACCAGTGTGTGAGCTCCACTTAGCCCAGGTCTCTGGAGAAGCTAAAAGATGCAGAGAGCTCTGTTCATAGTCACTGTGTGTATACCTGCCCTGACTCAGTTTCCAGATGTGCAGCAGTGAAAGCAGCTGGATAAGAAGTTCTTCCAGAAAGTTGCACGGTGGGACACAGGTCCCAAGTTGCAAAAGGTGGTAAAGGAAGCGACCCTGAGGCGGAGGTCGGTCTCTGGCTTCAGAGCGGGTTCCAGCGCCCCAGGCCTGGCCCTCATTATCTTACCAGAGTCGGGCGCTCCTCTCAGGGCCTACAGCAGCTGCTCTGTGCCAGTCGGAGCCCCCGGCCAGGGTTTGGGTGCCTGTGTCATCTCCGTCCTCAGACCTCTGCCCCAGACCCGCCGCCTTGGTCCACCCCCAGGGCTCCCGCTCAGACAGGCCCAGGCCTGACCTCCTTGCTCTCGTCATGCCCGGCCCTCCTGTCTTTCCCCACAGCTCTCTGGGGAGCTCAGCTGGGCTGGGTGGCTCTCCTTAGAGGCAGCACCCTCTGGAACATCCCCGGACACCCCCTTCTCCTGGAAGGTCCCCTGGACCTGCCCCACCACCTTGGAGGCCTGGCAGGGGATACGTGCCCCTGACCTCAGCTAGATGGCTGTTTAGGGGGGCGTGAGATGATCCTAGTTGGTCCTCACCTATCCCAGAACAGGCCCCCAGACACCAGCCAGATGAGGTCCCAGAGAGTCTCTTCTGGATGCCCAGGTCCTCTGTGCTGGGTCACTGGCCTTGAGTACCTGCTTTGTGCCAGGTCACTTGGCTCGCATGATTCACAAGAATGAATGAGAGCTGAGTGTGCTGGTAGGTGCCTGTAACCTCAGCTCCTTATGAGGCTGAGGCAGGAGGATCCTTAGTTTGAAGCCAGCCCATGCTACACAAGGAGACCCTGTCTGAAAAGAAAATAAAAAGGTGTGGGTTGTAGCTCAGTGGTAGAGCACTTGCCTAGCATGCTTGAGACCCTCAGTTCAAACCCCAGTGCCACAAAATAAATATATACATACATATATACATATATACAGAAAGAAAGAAAAAATAAATGAGACATGGGTAGGGAGGTGTTGGTTGAGTAGCAGCAGGGTGGAGAAGGGCAGAGACCTACAGGCTCGGTGGTGCAGCATGGGAATTTGGGGGCACATCTAGGTAGGGGAGGAGGTGGGAAAGCAGGACTGTGGGGAGTGAGCAGGCAGAGACTTCCTGGAATTGCAGGCCAAGCCACCTCACAGAGCCTCTAATCCTGGCCCTGCTCCCAGGCCCTGGTGCGCTCAGACGAGCTCCCTGGCTGCAGCTAAATGCCAGAGGCTGGTGCATCGTGGGTCCTTAAAGATGCTTGGGCCATGGATAACAATCCTCAGATGGGGGCACGTCTCCAAGAACACCCTCTGCTGGACAGAGAGGGACCTTGACAGCATTTGGGACTGTGAGTGGCGATGAGGCCTTCTGTAGGCTGAGGGCCACGGGGTGGGCTGGGCGGCCGCGGTGGATACCGCTGGCCACAGAGGGCTGCCCTGCTGTCAGGGCAGGCGAGGGATGCTGTTTGGGGCATGTGGAGGGCGAGGTTGTTTAAAAAGTGACTCCTGAGTCGATGTGGTGGTGCGCACCTAAAATCCTGCACTCTAGGAGGCAGAGGCAGGGGGATCACAAGTTCAAGCCTAACCCTGGCAGCTCAGCAGTTTAGCAGGGACCTGTCTCAAAATAAATAATTTAAAAAAGAGCTGAGGATGCAGCTCAGTGTGAAGGTCCTGTGTTCGAGCCCCAACAATGCAGCAATAACAACGAAACAAGTGGCCCCTTTAGACAGGACTCAGTGGGCCAGAGAGTAAGCAAAGGGAAGAAGGAGACAAACGGACCTCTTTGCTGCCTTCTGTTCTCAGAAATATAGAGCACAAACCTGTACTGTCTTGTGGGTCATCCCGGCTCTTAACATTTACATAACTCTTGATGTCAAGTTCCAAATACCATAGCGATCGATGGAGTGAAAACTACAACTCTCCCTTTGTATCCTTATTCTGCTCCTTGTATCCAAACTTGCATTTATTGCAAATCTTTTTCTGTGTCTTTATGCACAAGTGCCTGCATATAAAAGTACACGTCAATTTTGCTTTTTGTCCTTTATTGATGGGGTTAGGTTGTGTGTGTGTCTGGACAGCACCATTCACGTCATAGCATGTCCTGACTTTCCTTGTTCACAATACTAGCTCTCCTTCTCTCTTCACAGCTGTATAATATTCCAGACAGTGGACACACCATACTTTATTGAACCCTTCCTCTCTTGATGGAGATTTATGCCGTTGGCAATTTTTGCTAGTCATAAATACTGCTTCCCTAAATTTCTTGTATGTACATTCCACCACATGTGAATTTGAGAGGAGAAATGTGTGAACTTGTAAACTCATAGAACTAGAAGAATACTTTATTCTGAGCCCCTTTGCCTTCCCCCGGAACCCTTTGTGCAGAGACCTTATACCAGGAGTAGCCTCATCTCCAGGAGATATAAAAATGTGTGCAGCTTTACGTCCAAAATCTCCCTTAGGCTCTGGCCTGGAGCCCAAGGGATGGAGCTGTGGTTGATCCCAGCTGCAGTGAGTGGTCTGTAGAAGTCTCCCACGGATTCCTTGGTTATCAGCATAAACAGGCCTGTCGCACAGCCCAGGGGCGTCAAGTGTGAGTACAGGGAGAGGGGCTCTCCGTGCCTCGGATGAGGCGAGCAATCCTGGTGTCTGCCAAGGGAGCCAGGTCCTGCGCGGGTGCTGCGGGAATCCAATGGTAGCCCCAAGGTCCCTCCTGACTCCAGTCTCAGGTTAAGCTGGGAGCTGTGTCCCAGGCTGCAAGGAAGCAGGACCCCGGCTAGATGGCCCAGGTTGCACCGTTGCATTTTTGTTCCTGTCAGGGGCTCCGGGAGCATCACGTGCTGAGACCCGAGCAGGTGGTTTAGGGACATTCCTTGCTCCTGTAGTGGACCACGAGTGGCTTTAGGTGACAGCAGCCCCTGCCCACCCAGACGTCTTGTGTGGGCGGCCACACTCCACAGGACAGGACACCTCCCGTGTTGAATCTGGGGAGAGTCTGTCCAATAGTGCTCTCCTTTGTGGAAAGAGCTCTGGTTTGTCTCCAAAATCTCGGGCATGAGAAGTACCCAGATGACCATGGGCCAGGCCACATTGTGGTTTCTTGCTTTCCTGCACTCCTCGCTAGGTGGAAGATAGGGTCACCTTTCTCTCTGAGCATCCGGTCCTCGTGGGCCCATTGATGCCATCTGCGGTGGGGGGCGGGAGCTGAGGGGTAGGCAGGCTGGGGATCCCTGGCTTCATCTCCTGGTCAGTCCCGGCACGTGCTGCCCCGCTGCCTGGGCTGATGATGGGTGGTCAGCGACTGGTGTATGGGAATCAGTGACCACACTGGGCCTCCTGGCCTCTGTCCTTCCCTTCAGCCTTGGGCAGGAACAGCTGCGCCCCTGCTGGGCATTTCCCAGGGTGCCGCCCAGGAGAGGAGGGCGTGTGTGTGGGGGCAGGTGTCTATCTGTGACAGAGGACACCAAAGCCAGTTGGGTCATGGGAGGAGCCCTTAGCCTGACACCCCCGCAGGGGAGCCTCTTAATGGGGATTCAGGAAAGGGCCACTTCCAGGACTTTTGAGGCTCTAGGGACAGCCCTGGAGGGCCGCAGAAGTCCTCCCTTCTTGGGGATTCTGTCCATGTTGCCCTGAAGAAGAAACTGATCACACTCCCCGGTCCTCCTAGTAGTGCCGAATCCCCTCCCCTCTGCTGGGATACGTGTCGCTCAGCCAGTCTCCGATGTGGAAAGAACTCAGGAGAGATAATGCTTTCTTCTTAAAGGGGAAAAACGGATCACTTCCGGCTGGAGAATGCCCCGCGTTCGTTCTTTCCCCCTGGCCGGGGGCAGGTGAAATTTCACCGAGCACCTGCTGTGTGCCAGCCGGATTCCGTGTTGTGCCCTTTGTTCCTAAAGTGAAGTCTGGGAGGCCCTGCGGTCCTGGGAACAGACTCTGCTGGTTAACCAACCAGTCAGTCTCCAGTTAAACACTGATGAGCAGAGGAGCCAGAATTTTGACGCCGGAATGTCTGAGCTTGTGACTGCCGCGTTCCCTGCTGTGGTTTCTCCTACTGTTGGTGCGGCCACCTGGGCTCCGACCCACGGACCTCCAGAGTGTTCCCCTGCAGGAAGAAGCTGGTGTCCTCTTTAAGTGACCTTGGCAAATACAAATAAGCCCACCTCTCCGTCAGCCGTCACTGTGACATGTCCGGTGGAGAATCGATACCTAAGTGTGGCACTCTGAGGGTGATGTGTCTGCCTCCGGTCTCCACACAGTCATGCGGGCTGACCGCTGACACAGGACTGTGGCCTGGAGGGATTGCAGGGCCATCCGGTGGACAATGGGACTGTGGAAGACAGCTCCTGGCAGCTCCCGAGTGTCTGTGGAGGAATTGCTCCCCAGGCCGGTGGCACCTGTGACTGAATTCTCGCTGGGTGTGAATTGGTGGCAGTTGAATGTGTCGGGTCTGCAGGGAAAGCAGGCAGCAGGCTTGTCAGCCCTCCAGAAATGCAGCAGGTGGTGACTTCTGTGTTTTGGACCTTGGCACACTTGCTCTTGAGCAAATAAAGGCACGGAAGACTAGGTGAAGGCCCGGAGTGTGAGACAGCTGGCTGGTTGGCTTCGGCTGGAAATCACACACAAACCCCGAGTCTGTGGTTTGGGGCGCAGTCAGGCAGGAGGGCCTCGCATGCTGGCGGCCCCGTTTGAGGGCTCGTGACTGCAAGCTAAGGGTGGCAAAGACTCAGGTTTGTGGGTGAATCCCTCAGAAGGGGAGAAGGAGAAGAGGCACGTTTTAAATGCAGGACGCTTGCGCAAGGAGTGGATCGGCCCTGCTGTGCTGGGGAAGTCGGTGAGACTCCCGGGGCCCTGCTGAGAGTGAGCAGGCCATCAGCCTTGCTGTGGCCCGGGCTCCGCTGTCTGACGTTTCTTTGGCCCCGCACCGTGTTGATTTCACAGCCGGGGCACAGCCAGGCTGTTGATGTGCTGAGAACACAGCCATGAAAAGACACAGAAAACAAACACCGCGTCTTTCGGCGCGTACCGAGTGGATTAGGCTCTGGGTGTGTTTTATTTTGTATTGTACGGTTCTATTATGGTTGTTTTCTTTCCCCTTTCTCTGTAAAGACACCACAGAGCTAAAGTGAGACAGCTGAGCACTGGCAGAGCCTTGGATAAGCATTTTGACTGAATCTCGAGCTTTGCCTAATGCGGTGCTTTTTATCTTCTAGCTTTCCTGTTCAGTTTCACTGTAGGTCTTTCAGCCGCCCTCTCCAGATCATGGATCTGCATCTCTTCGACTACTCGGAGCCGGGGAACTACTCGGACATCAGCTGGCCGTGCAACAGCAGCGACTGCATCGTGGTGGACACCGTGCAGTGCCCCGTCATGCCCAACAAGAATGCGCTGCTCTACACACTGTCCTTCCTTTACATCTTCATTTTCGTCATCGGCATGATCGCCAACTCCGTGGTGGTCTGGGTGAACGTCCAGGCCAAGACCACAGGCTATGACACACACTGTTACATCCTGAACCTGGCCATCGCGGACCTGTGGGTTGTCATCACCATCCCCGTCTGGGTGGTCAGCCTCGTGCAGCATAACCAGTGGCCCATGGGCGAGCTCACGTGCAAGGTCACACACCTCATCTTCTCCATCAACCTCTTCGGCAGCATCTTCTTCCTCACCTGCATGAGCGTGGACCGCTACCTCTCCATCACCTACTTCGCCAACACCTCGAGCTGTAAGAAGAAGATGGTGCGGCGCGTGGTCTGCGTGCTGGTGTGGCTGCTGGCCTTCTGCGTGTCCCTGCCCGACACCTACTACCTGAAGACCGTCACGTCTGCATCCAACAATGAGACCTACTGCAGGTCCTTCTACCCTGAGCACAGCATCAAGGAATGGCTGATCGGCATGGAGCTGGTCTCCGTCATCCTGGGCTTCGCCCTTCCTTTCTCCATCATCGCCATCTTCTACTTCCTGCTTGCCAGAGCCATCTCGGCATCTGGCGACCAGGAGAAGCACAGCAGCCGGAAGATCATCTTCTCCTACGTGGTGGTCTTCCTTGTGTGCTGGTTGCCCTACCACGTCGTGGTGCTCCTGGACATCTTCTCCATCTTGCACTACATCCCCTTCACCTGCCAGCTGGAGAACGGGCTCTTCACAGCCCTGCACATCACACAGTGCTTGTCACTGGTACACTGCTGTGTCAACCCTGTGCTGTACAGCTTCATCAACCGCAATTACAGGTATGAGCTGATGAAGGCCTTTATTTTCAAGTACTCGGCCAAAACCGGCCTCACCAAACTCATCGACGCCTCCAGAGTGTCGGAGACAGAGTACTCGGCATTGGAGCAAAACACCAAGTGACCTGCTCCAGGAGGCTCGGGGACATTGTGTTTGTTGCGACTGGGACATTGGGCCTCCTGGTTTCTAGAGGAAGGCAGAGTAACTTTGGGCTTTGATGCTTGAGTGACGCAAACAGAAGAGGCGCGACGTTGTGTATGCTTTCTCTCGCCAAAGGGGCCGTGGCCTGGCTGAGCAGTCTGACAGTTTTGCAATGGGCAGAAAACAAGCACAGCGCTGTGCTGTGCGTGGAAGCCAGCTTCAGGATGGGCTCGCCTGGATGTCTGTGCTATAGAACCTTCTGCGTCCTGATGGTTTTTATATGGTGACTTGTATTTAAGTTTTAAGACTTTATTTTCTCACTATTGGTGTACTTTCTAAGTGTATTTGAAAGTTAAAATATATTTTAAATATTGTATGGGAGGTATAATGCTGACATATGCAGACCGTAGTTTTAAGGTTAGTTTGACTTCAGTCTTGACTAAGGATGACATTAACTGTTAGCTGATTCGAAATGAGATATATATATATATCTATATATATAAAAAAAGTATATATATAAGTATATGCCGCTGCTGGCTCAAATGTTCTACTTACAATAGTTTTATATCTGTGTGGTGCTTTGTGCCGGCGCAGGATACGGAACGAAAACTGCTCTGTCATGCAGTTTGTGACATTAATAGTATTGTAAAGTTACTTTTAAAACAAGACTGTTCCAGGCTGCATGTCTGTGCCCAAAACGAACAGAGAGTTCTCTCAATTTGTAAGTTATTTTTTTAAATAAAGATTGTTTTGTTTCCTAAAACGTCATCTGTGCTGTGCTGTTTGGAAAGCATGCTTGGCATGCATGGTAATAATATGCGGATACACAGGCGTAAGTGGGCTGGTGGAATAAATCCGTTTGAAGAAGAGAACGACCATAAAAAGAATCCCAAGAGCTTAGCGTGGATGAAATGATGCGAGGGAAAGCAGGAGGGCGCATTTGTTTTGTGACAGGTTTTCCAGGTGCTGATGTGTTTGGGGAAGGAGTTGGTTGGCAGATATAGGTGCTGCCGGGTGGCCGTCCGGAGGAAGTTTGCGCAGGAGACGTGCTGTCTGCTGTCTGGTCTCAGGCCCAGGACTCATGTCCTCATCTCAGTACCCGTGTGCTTCACAGTTCCTTCCCAAAGGGCCGAGTTTACCTCCTGAGGCCGAGAGTGTCTGTGGATATTTGCCTCCTGGATTTAGTCCTTCACGGGGGATGATCTCTGGTGGGGCGGATGCTTTAACAAATCGGCCGTGTTGTAAAGCACGCGTCCTGGATCTCCCAAGGGAAGCTCCTGCCATCCCTGGTGATTCCTGCAGGGTCTGTTGGGACCCCACGGTCTTGAGACATTTGATAGGGACCAAGACTGGCTTGAGTAGGGTCTTACAGGGAATCCACTCACCTGCACACGGTTGAGTCTGCAGTGATTATTTGCTTTGGGGAGGTTGAGGTGAGCCGGCTTCTGTGCCAGCCCTTCTAGGATAGCATGCTTGTCCCCTGCTGCTTGTATGCATCGCACCCATGCACAGACATGTGCACGCCTGGACTCACTACCACTGTGTCGCTAACACACACACTGAGATTGTGTCTGGGCTTGTCCTGGGGAGGACCTGGGCCTGTGGGTTGAGGTTCACCTTCTAGATGGCTCGGGCTTTGGGGATGCAGGGCTGTCACTGTCCTGTCCCATCCTGGGGAAAGGGGAAAGGCTCTGGCTGTGCTAAACCTCAGTTTCTCATAGTTCTTGCTCTGTAGAATTACTCGAGGGGTAAATCCCACCAAGCCAACAAAGGGCTTATCTCGCACCAGGGCTCACATGGTGCTGCTCCAGGCGGCTGCTGTGTCCCCCTGGACTCCCGAGCAGAGTCTGCGTTCTTCAGGACAAACAGCGTGTTCCAGAGCACCAGGGTGGAGTACCTGCTTCTGTGTGGTGACTTATAAGGCTGGCACACTGCCCCAGACAGAGCTTCTAGCCTGGGGTGACTGCGTCCCAGGAGACACTTGGCAATGACCAGGGGAGCATTTCTGGTTGCTGCAACCCTGGGGTGGGGGTGGGTGTGACTGGCATCTAGTGGTTGAAGGCCACGGCACAGGACAGCCCATCAACAGAGTTACCGGTCCCCAGGTGTCAAAAGAGTTGAGGTGGAGACACCTCGATTTGGGATAAACCCATAAGACCAGATGTGGGTCACACTTGTTGTCCCAGTGCTCTGGAAGGCTGAGGCAGGAAGATTGCCAAGTTAGAGCCCAGACTGGGCCATGGAATGACTTAGCAAAACCCTGTCTCAAAAAATAAAAAAGGGCTGTGAATGCAGCTCAATGTGAAGACCTTGTTGGGTTTAGTCTCCAATACCATCCCCCCTACCACCGACAGAGCGCAAGGCTTCTGGATGCCAGTCATTGACTGAGCAGGGACCTTTGACAATCCCAGGGTACCCGGGAACAGTATCCCAGTGTCCCAGGGGCTCCTCGGGTCCCTGCGTCTCCTTTCCTGCCCCTCCGCTCTGCCCTGCTCGAGCTAGCAGGCTGGGGCATCGCACACAGTCAGCCATGTGCAGCCATGTGGTGTTTCTACTGTGCCTTGAAGACATTACAGCGACATGAATTTGATGTAGCTGCTATTTATATAAAAGTTGTACTTGTGGAAAAGGTGCACACAAATTAAATGTTAGTAGATGTTTTATGTGCACTTAAGAGGTTTTAAATTTCATGTTACTATTTAAAATATTTCATTAAATATGCTCCAGAAAGAACATGACAGGGCTGTGGACAGGACGGCATCGGGCCGGGGGGAGAGATTCTCTTGGCTTACTAGCTCAGTGATGCTGGCAATATTTCTTCCTCAAATCTCTGACCCCTTACCCTTAAAATTACTTCTCCAGCTTTGTTAAAGGGCCACCGCAGCAATCGAGAAAGAGCGTACGTGGGAATGAATGTAGTTGAGCAAATAGCTAAAGACATAACTGTTCCGTGCTCTGAAACCCGTACGTTTACAAAAATTTGCCAAGACTCCTTCCTCGCTGCTCCACGCTTAACTGACAGGCTGTTGGTCACGCTATCGCTTTCCAGGTCTCCAAGTGTCAGCTGCCCGGCTCTGGCCACAGACATGGTCCACGTGACCTTGCGTACATTTCCCAAGGGCATGAGCCTCAAACTCCGAGATTAACAGGCACAGGGCCAGGACTCCAAAAGAAGGAAGACGTGGTCATTTGTGTGTTGTATGAAGAGGGAGGGTCAATTTTTGAGTTTTTATTATTTCCAGAGCTTAGTTTCTGTGGGCTTTTCATATGCTTATGCCTCAGACCATTCCATGTGGGATTCGGAACGGCTGCCAATCATGCGGTTTCTCCCCACGGGGAAAAGCAGAGACTTCATAAGCCGTTTGTTGCAATATAATGTGCAGAAGCGGCAGAAGGGAAGCATCTGAATTTCCATAGTTATTTCCGGAACGAAACTGATTAAAATCATTTCTTAGGTAGGTCGGAATCTTCCCTTTAACAATTTCACGAGAAAAGGCAAAGAGAAGGTCGTAGCGGCGATGGCATTAAATCTGCTTGGGTGACTCAGAATGTGTGTTGGCCCGGCAACACGCCATGTGGCGGGCCGCAGACATGTCATGGCAGTGGCACTGGTTTCAGCAAGCCGTGCAGAATTTGCTTCCTTTTAGCCTTTCACACGAAAGCGTTTGAAGCTAATCTTTTCAGCCCCTTTTCGAAGGCCCCTGATCAATAGGAAGAACTGGGCACATTAAAGGTCTCCCCGCCGTCGAATTTCTCAGGGCCCTTGTTAAAGGCTCGGGTTGTGTTCTACGCCGTACTGTAATGAGAATTTGAATTTCGTGCAGAGTCTGAAGGATAAATGAAAAGTCGCCAGTTGCCCAGCTGTGCAGCGATGAATGTCTTTCTCAGCAATTTTTTCCCAACTTGTTCTGTTAATTTATTCATCTATCCACACATCACTCATTCATTCGCTGGTCAGACAGCTTCAGGAGCGCCCACTGTGTGTTGTGCACCATGCTTGTCATTAAAAATATCAGAAATGGCAAGCTTTGGTGTTTTCCTTTTTGGATGCTCCCATCCTGGAAGGGGAGATGGTTGATGAGATGTGGAGAGATCGCCATGGGCGACAGTGAGAAGGATGCTGGAAATCAGGGCTCAGAGGAAAGAGTGGTCCTTGGGGCAGAGGAACTGGGAAGGATTACGAAGAGACGGTCCTCCTATCCCGGCTGGGATGGTCAGGACCCAAGGCAGGCCAGGGAACAAAGCTTGGGACCACACAGCCCTCCCCTACTGGGCCGTGGTCACTTTTAAAAGTAGGTGCCATAAGGAAAAGCAAAGGCATCTGAGAGGTGCCCGGATGTTAACGAACACCAGTGTGGTTAATCATTGTGTGGAAGGATACCCGGGACTTCAAGGTCATCATGACCACCCCCACTCTGGGACAGAACACGAGGCGCAGGACAAGGAACTCGGAGGGTGGACTGCACAGAGCAGTCTTGGCGCTTTCGGGTTGGGTGGTTGCAGCCGCCTCCTGGCCTCTGGCTCAGCCAGGGACCTTGTTCCCTGCTCCTTGCAGTGAAGGGAGCGGCCCTGAGCTCTTGACTCTGGGCGAACCCCGTTCACCTGAAGGGGGCAGCTGCCTGGGTGGTTTTCCTTTTCCCATTGAGGGTTGACGAAGCCCTGATCATTCGTGAGGACCATCTCCCCTACTCTTTTCCACTTTGTATTTTCTTTCCCCTCCTTTCTTTTTGGTAAATTCCAGTACTCTACCTATTGTGAGCAAAACTCCCCATTATTTCTAATGCTGACCTCCCTCCTAGTGCTCAGGATTAGCATCCTGCTCAGTGGTTCTGGAAGGGAACCGGGCTCACAGGAGGCACAGCTTTTCCAAGTGGTCGCCTAGAGTTCGGGTGGAGGCCACACCCCAGGAGCTGGGGCGGGCAGTGACTCGCGGACAGGAATTCAGTCAGGCTCCAACTGGGCAGTGAGTAATTAGCAGTGGTCGCTCGTGGCCCACCTCAAGTTCATCAAGTGTGCATTGTTCAGGCTCAGCTTGCCGTGTAGACGCTGCACATTTATCTTCCTGCGTGGAGTCTGCATAGGGTCGGCCAGTTATCGCCTTCCTTCCAGCCTGACCTGGAAGCCTAGGTCCTTCCTCCCTGGTCACCGCTCCAGACTTGCTTCCCAGATGCCAGGCTCTGGCCTCAGGCAATACTCGTTTAATGGCACAGAAATGGATGCACCAGGGCGAATGGCTTGGCTGAGGTTGGCCAGTGAGAGGGTCATGGGAAGAGGTTTCGGCTGAGTTCAGCTCTGAGCAGCACTCCCTGGGCAAGTGTTCTCTGTAGCCAAATGCATTTAAGAAATACTGAATTGCATTGTGGGAAATTCCCACTGCACCGGGCTCTGAGGTCTTTGGAGGATCTGGCTGTGTAGACCTGGGTCACTGAACCGCAGAGCTAGTTTTTCAGCGCTAATGCAGAACTCAGAGCATTTCCCAGCAAGGAGACACAACTAGGAAGGTTTTGAAACAGAAGTGATTCCTGGGGGTGCGCCATAGGTGTTTTGGTTTTCAAGTTCCAGAGTTTGGCCCTCAAAATCCACACTCTAAAAATTCTCCAGCTGACTGCTGTGACCATCACTCAGGTCAGAATGTGAAGGTGGGTGCCACCGAGCCCCAGAGTTGAGCATTTCCTCATTTTGTTCAAAGTCTGAGCATCTCACAGGCAAACAGGGCAGAGGTCAATGGCGGGGCCGACCTGCTGTAGATCCACCCTTGGGTGAGCACGTTGGAAGCTGCCTGGGAGACAGCTCCATGCGGTGATCCTGCCTCACAAGTGCTGGGAAGATGGCTGGGGGGAAGCAGCCTCATAAAAGGTGCTTGGCGCAGTGCTGGGAGTGTGAGGGAAAACATTCACTCCCGGGCGTCTTACCTGCACCGCTAAACAAGCAGACCTTCCTTGAGGGAAGAGGGAGGAAATGGTCTGCTCCACAAATGCTTATTTATCCCTGGCTGGGGTGGTATCCAGGCAAATGCTCTTAGTGCATTTCCACCCATCCTGAGAGATGTGTTCAACCTTACAAGGAAAAATCGAGTTGCCAGAGCCTTGTAAGATGTGTGTGGACCCTTACACAGCGTGTCAGGAAGAGCCTCAGCAAGTTGCCAGTTAGCATAGGCCTGCGAATGTGGCTCCACAAGGCGCAGAGAGGTGGAGATGACAGCTGAGGGGCAGCTGGGCTTGGCTGCCTCCCATCGTCATGCTGGGCAGAGGGACCTGCAGAAAAGGGGATGTCCAACCTTTGTGGAGCAATGTGTGACTGTCACCCAGGGCCCAGGATCCTGTAGACCTCTCTTACAGGCTGTGCCTGGCCCTGTGCCAAGTACTCAGTGTGTAGTTGTTGAATGAGTAAGTGAATGAATGAACAAAATCTAGAGCTTCTAACTCCCAGGCCTGGGCTCTCTGCACCACTTCTGCTGTCTTTAGAGTGAATGCGGCGGTAAGAAATGCTGTGCAAGGCAAACGTGATTGATTTAAGCAGATGAAACAATTGTTCCCCTGCCAACAGATATGCTCCACAATCGCCGCAGATAGGGAGCAGTCTGCCAACGCTGTCTTATCAGCACAAGCCCTTGGAGTCGTTTTTGCAACGTGTCAGATGGTTTCCTGTGCGTTTTCTCCTCTCTGTGTGAAGAAGCAAAGGAGCACCTCTCTGGGATCTGGCTTAGAAAGTGGGATCAGGCCCACAGAGTGAACAGAAGAAACAAAAAAGCTACTGTGCTCCAGGGGTACAAAAGCAGGCGCCCCTGGCGTTTTGGCTCAAGCTGGGGTGTTTTGGCAGCTCTGGCAACACTGTGAGTGTGGCCCATGGAAACATTTGACTGGGAGTCCCCGATTTGAACCCAAGACCGGCTGTTCCTGCAGCCACTCCCCGGCCCCTCCAGAAGAAAAAAGTGGGCTCGGCTGGTGCCAGCATCAGGGGACTAGGGGCCCTTTGGAGACAGTGACCCCAGCTGCCCAGAACCAACTCAGCCCTGTCAGAAACCCAAGTCCAACTCACAAAAGAGAGATTTTATTTTTTCTTCCTCTTTTCCAAGTTGCAGGTTTGGGCATAAGTCCCCGAGCTGTTGGTTCAGGAGTGGATACACCTGGTGAAATACAGATTTATTTTGCAGAGTTCTCTGAAAGCAGAAGTCATCCAAAGGCCAAATAAGATTGTACGCCCGAAGTGTTGTGGGGAAATAGAAAATAGAACCTTCCGTGTTGCATTTAAGGTGAAGGGGAGATGAAAAAGCCGGCTTAGAATTGAGACAAACACACTAACTTTTAGCTTTGAGGTCCATTCTCCTTTGTTTCTGATTGCTGTCTTTGGTCTTATAAGATTGCCCTGAGGTTGTCAAGCTGAAAATTCATTCTTTTCCATGACAGGACATAAAATATTACAGATAGAGAGCTTGATCTCAGAAGCTGGATCCCCGACTAAAGATTCAGTAGGCTATGAAGGCTGGAAAATCCAAACCATGTGGCTGGCTTTTGGTGCTAAATCCTGAAATGTTGGAAACTGGTTGTTGTTTTCAGGGGAGGCCGAACAGAGGCTGTGCAGCCTTTGGGAGGTCCTGTGTAGAGGAAGCCAAGCTTTCTGCAGCATTTCTAATCTCCAAGTGCTCCTCTGCCTTTTAAAAAGGGGGTCATTTCTGTACTGAGCTATTCTCCAGGTCCAATCCCTACTTTGGAGTATTTGATCTAGAAAATGTCCCTACCTTTGAACACTCAGCAAACGGAGCGTTCCATACGCAGCTCATTCAATCCTATTGCAACAGAAGGGCTCCTTGGGAGGCGCCTTCCGCACCCTGTAACTCTGGGGTCTAGCATGGGCCTGGCCACACGGTAGACTGAGCAGAGCCTCATTAACTTAACAAGCCAGCAAATGCAAGGGATGACTGCTCTTTTTGGCAACCCTTCCCTCAATTAGAAAACAGGCAGATGGAGCAGACCCATTTGGGTTTTAATTTGGCTCCAAGAACTTGGCCAAGCCAGAGAAGATGAGGATGGCCAGGTCGTTCTTGGCTTTAGGCTCTGGATAAAGTGCCTCACTCCACCGGGGGACCTCTTTCTCCACCATCCCTGGCTGGATCGTAGACCCAATACCACCAACAGAGACATTATTACTGGAATCTACCAGCTCAGACCTGCACAGCACGGACCTCTGTGGGCCCAGACTTCATTCCCAACTTCCTGGGTGTGAACTGCTATGGGCCAAGCCTGGTGCTAGAAGCAAGCTCTACGAGACCTAGAAAGCTGAGTTGCTCTGCCTGCCAAGGGGGGGCCACTATCTGCAGCACATCCTGGTGCAGAGACAGGGAATGGGCTTGGAAATCAGAGCCGCTAGACTCAGCCTCCCCGAACCTCGATTCTGCGCTCTAGACTATGGGCTCTGTCCTGGTGTTCCACTCAAAGGATGCTGCAGAAGTCATTGGGACTACTCCCCGGCAGGCCCCACCATACCGAGCACAGAGCACCTGCCCATCAGTCCTGGATGCTGTCCCCTCCCCCAGCGGCCTCTTTTCTTTCCTGCCTTGCTACAGTGTTTGTTGTTTTGGTAAAAAGGCAATCAAGAGGATGTGTGAAAACATCTTTGATATGTGCACAGGTGCGTGGCCTCTGCCAGCCAAGACCTCCACCCACCAGGGGCTCATAGGAGACTACAGATGAGTCAGCTGGTTAGCTCAAGCTCACCCTCTGCAGGCTGGGAAGTTTCAGCCCTCCCTGGAAGCAGCCTGCACGGTGGTCCTCTTGGTCCTCTGACACAATCCCTTCTGTGTGGGCGCTGCTCCTATGGACTTGCTAGAGGGCCCGTTCTCACCTGTCCAAGGTGAAGCTCCATGCTATTTTAATAGTCCCTGCGATGAGTTTCCAAACATTCACCCTGCAGTTATTTGAGGAATTTACATATTTCTAAAATTTGGTAACAGTGGAGAAAATAACAAAACAAATTCCGGGCCACACCTACAGTGACTCACTTCTCCCCCTTCTGAGTCTTTGCCAGGGCTGAGTCAGCGGGGATCAGACAGCAGTCCCGGAAGCTAGCTAATTTAGGGAGCACCCTGTGTGCTTTCCTGGCCCCCGAGGGCTGCCTGGAAGAGGAGGAACTCCTCCAGGACCACTCCAGTTGCTATCCCCTGGGGCGGCCCCTGAGCCCCAGGCTGTCTGGATGATCGCTGCTTGTTTGCCTTCCCAGGTGAGGCTGAAAAGGAATGGAAGATAAGAGCTCATCCCTGCGTGAGCAACCTGATACTGAAAGAATGGCCTGGCCTGGCCTGGGTTTGCCTCATTTGTGTCTTCTCCAACCTCCACTGCACAGATGGCCAACTTCTGGTTTTTCATTTTTACCATGATGAGAAAGCAATGCCACCAGAAACTGAATTTGCATGTTTCCCTGAGTAAATCATATGTGGTATGGTATTCCCTTCCTCTCATCCATCTATCTATCTATTTATGTATCTGTCTCTCTATCTATCTGATGGTCCTAGGGATTGGATACAGGGCCTTTATACTGACCTACATCCCGAGTGCTTTTTTACTTTTTATTTTGAATCAAGTTTCAGCTAATTTTCCCAGGTGGGGTTTGAGCTTGCCGTCTTCCTGCCTCAGCCTCCCAGAGTGCTGGGATTACAAGGATGAGCTTTTTAGATCCTCAGAATGCCAGACGGCAGCTATAAGCATAGCTTCCGGCCAGCTCCAAGATCATGAGGGTCAATGCAGACACTAAGTGTGCTGGGCTGCCAGGTGTGACGCCTGAGGGTCGGGGGTATGCAACGCATTTTCAGCTGAGGATGTTTTCAGCTTCTAAAGCGTTTCTCAGGACACAGCCCCACTGTAAACGAGGGCGCATCTGTCCTTTTCACCTAGAAGCACTGGGAGGGGAAGCAGCGACCCGGGAATGAGGAGGCTGCGTCCCATCGTCTTGTGTCTTCCGGTCCTCTTGCAGCTCCAGAGCACGGGGGCATCGGTGCACCGTGGCTGAATTAAGGAACGAAGAATGAGACCCATGCCCCTTGTGGTCACGGGGAGACTTCCCTCAGTCAGGCTCAGCTGATCAACGTACGTGCTTTCACAGAACTCCCACCATGTGGCCAAGACTTACCACATCCATCCTTAGGGCAGGCTGGGTTTTTGAAAGAACTATCTGCGGGTTTCTTTAATGGAAACCAAACAACATAAATCGTGCCAAGACACACAGCGACAGCCCCGGGGAAGCAAGACTCCTCTCTAATTACCTGCAGTGCAGAGGGCCGGCCGGGGTGCTGAGTGTGGGCAGATATGTAAATAGCATCCGTCATTGCGAGAGGCCTGTGCTGTCCCTGTGTGCCTTCCTGTGTCCTGGGAGCCGAGCAGGGCCCGGGCGATGCTTCCAGACCACTCACCCCAACTCCACCCCGTACCCTAGTAAATAAGCAGCCTGCTGGCTTTCAGAATGGATGAGCACAAAATATTACTTGGAATGATTTTTTGCTGCCTGTTGAGAACAAAGCTCACAAGTCCAAATTATTTTTGTTTGCCTTGCTCTGCAGCTCATGAAGGACTTTCACGAGGTTCCCAAACACTTGGTGCAGACTGACCTCATTCATCATTCAACCTGCTCTCCGCACTAATGTTTTAATTGGTTTTTAGCAGCGTGCGCCAAGGGCAGGCTTCAGATGTTGCCTTAGTTAAGTGAAACCTTGCGTGATATTTGGCTGGAGAGGGAGAGAACCATCGCTGTTTTGGTCACCTGTGCCTGGGTAGACAGCTCCTCCCCTCTGAGGACATCATCTGGGAATACTCATTTTCCTGCACTCAGACTTCAAGAGGTAAGTCTAACTGCATAGAGGTAGAAAAAAAGTTGTTTTTCAAGATTCCCAAGTGGCATCCTAACTGGGAAATTCAAAGGCAAACTCTTCTAATATGGTCTCTGCATGACTGTTTGGTCAGTCAGGTTGGCATAAATGAGAAAAATTAAAACTAGAACAACAAGGGATTATGTATGAAAACTCCCCAGGGGACCGGTTGTCATCTGCTAGAGGGGGTGGCCTCCCCCAGGCCACACTTGGCACTCGCAGACACCACAGCCAGCCCGAACACAAAGTTTTCGTCAGTCCAGGAAAAATATTGTGCAAGGAAGGTCTCATTAATCCTGTTAATGCGATTATTCAGAGACACTTGGCAGGCCACCTGGCGATTCATAATGACTGGTGGCCCCTGCATGTGGGGCAGAGCAACCCTCTGCCTGGTGGGGACCACAGCTCCCAAGCCTTGTGGCCAGGCTTCCGTGTCTCCCTTCGAGGGGCCATCCCTCCCCCGGTTGATCTCCCCTGGCTGATCTCTCAAGGACTCTTAAGCAGATCTTTCGGTTCCTACCAGGAGTGCGGTGCCCAGCACCCCTTTGCCGTTATCCTTTGAGCTCATTTGTGTGGCTGCTTAAAGATGATCCTTTCCCCACTTGGCATCCGACTGTGTACCTCTGATGGAGATGCCGCAGAGTTCTGAGAAGCAGGATTTGTTTAAAGCATTTCTGTTTCATTCTGGATCAAAGACAGTCGAGAGATGACATGAGACACGGGCGAGAGAAGACCGAGAGTCGGGGTCTGGGCTGCGTCCTTCTGCCTGGACCAGGTGTGTGACCACGTTCCAGCTCGCTTTTCTTGAATATTGGTGAGCTTGTGGTTCCCCCACCAAGGAACCCAAGAACCAACAGGGAGAGAGAGGTCAGTGTGGGCCCGGAGGAAAGCCACCAAGTTTCCAAAGTTGCATTTCTCATCCAGATGACTCAGGAGAAGTTTGTGGAGAATGCTGATGCAGCTGATACCTTCCTGCGGAGCACTGTTCCTGGAGGGTTTCCTTCATGGCATAGCTGAGGCTGAATAAGCCCAGGAGAGGGCAAGTGACTTGTCACCGCGTTTAATTAATCAGCAGGCGTCTTATCCCCCCCTGCAAGGGATTTCTTTAAAATGTAGGAAGGAGGATCCGACAATATGATAAGACACCATGAAAATGTCGTGCCTGTAACTGCTCCAGGACACATCGGGGAAGCTTTGAAAAATTTCCTGAAGCTGCTTACTTGCAGTAGAGCACAAGAAACTTGGAGGGCACTGTGACCTCCACCAGTTGAGGAAGGAAGCATGTTACAAGCCAACCATAGCTTGCAGGAGGAGCCTCTCAGCAGAACCAGTATCCTGAAGGTGCCTGCGTCTCACTCGCCAACTTCAAGGCAAGCGGCCTATTTCCCTCTAGTGTCCTTACGTGCAGTGAGAGAATTTGATGATTTAGACTGGTCGTTGGCCCGGACAACCTTGTATCTCATTGCTCCCAGCTACCTGAGCGTGCCTTGGCTCAGACTGGCCTGCTTCACCTCATCGTTATTGTGTGTCACATCCAATGTGGCAGCTGAGAGCCACCTGTAGTTATTTAAGTTAATTAGAAATCAGATCCTCGGTTTTACATGTCCTATAAGACAGTAGTCCTATTGGGTTGGGGCCGCCCTACTCCAGTGTGATCTTGTCTTAAAGGATGACGTTTGTAAGGTTTCTGTTTTCAAGTAAGCTCGCATTCTGAGGTACTGGGGATTAGGGCTTCAATGTCCCTTTCTTTAAGGAGTGGGGACAGACATTTCCACTCCTAAGACACCCCAGATCTGTGACCCACTCTGCTGCGTACTCCAGGTCAGGGACCATGGCATCACCCCTTCTCCATGCCATCTTGCCTGTGGCCCTTGATGGGTCTTGGCTATGGGAGCTCCCAGGAGATCCGAAGGTGGCAGAATGCAGTCTTGGGGCCCTTTCTTTCCCTGCAGCCCCACATCCTGCTAAATGGTTCTGCTGGGCGCCTTCCCTCCCGCAGTTCCAATTCTCGCCAGACTTGCATATCACTGCATCTCTTTCTCATCTGCTTGGGTCTTCGTCTTACTGACCTCGCCCTTGGGCATCTCAGCATCCTTTTGGTTCGCCTGATACCGCCCGTGATTTTGTCCACAGTTCCCTTGTTAGTGCTTCCCGCCACCTTGGCCAAGTGTGCCTTATGTTTCGTGTTGGGCCCTCACTGGATGCATGTACTCCTGCCATGCTGTGCTAACCCTACACCATACCCGCAGCCTGGGTTTCGTGTATAACACTCATGGGTTTTAGAGAACATGAAATGGAACAAAATCTATGAATCTTCCCTGGACCCTCATCCCTTGCACTCTGCTGCCTCCCTCGGGTTGTTTCTGCCCTTCACTCTGAGCCTTACGTGGCAGGACCCTTCGCTCTGGCTTTGTCCACGGCCTGGCCTCTTATTAGCTTTTCTAGCTGTTCAAACTGGCTTTGTCCCTGTCACTGTATACAAATAGCCTTTGCCTTCTGCTGTGAATGGCCAGACCGCACGCCCTTCCCCAGAAGTGACTCCTTGCCATGGTGCTTCATTAGTGTTGTTTTGGCTTCCTTGGTTCCCCACCATCAGACCTACCGTATGGCCTTGACCTGCACCCTCTGCTCTCTCCTTTCACGTCCTGTTCCTCAGCAGATTTCCTTGGTTGTCCTTGGGTGAGTGCTTTGCTAGGGCTCTTCTAATGAAGTGTCACAGACTGACAGCTGAAACAAGAGAAATTTATTTCTTACTGTTCCAGAGACTGGAGGTCCAAGACCAAGGTTAGGCCTCTCTCCTTGGCTGGTAGATGGCAGTCCCACCTTTGTGACCTTATTTGACCAACATTAGCTCTTTAAAGACCCTGTCTCCAATTACAGTTGCATTCTGAGAAACTGGGAATTGGGCCTTCAACTTATGATTCTGGGGGACACAGTTCACCCCATAATAGGCAATTTTATCAGTGTGGCCCCCGGCTAATGGACTCCGCATCTCCTGTGGTATGTTCCCAGGAGATGTTTGATAAGCCATGTCAGATAGGACCTTCCATCCTCACCCGGGATCCACAGGGCCTCAGCCTTGGCACAGACATTGGGCACTGTCCCCCCTTGCCTCCTACCCGTGGAACTGAGACGCTTCTCTTGGACTTCCTCCCTGCACTGGTTGAAAGAGGGATGGAAACCTCTGGTACCAAGGACATTTTTTCTAGGACAGGCTATCCAGGGCATCAGCTCTGTCCTCATGTCTGTCCCTTCCAGGACTGCCTCAGACCTTCGCTGGGGTCTGGCCTGGGGTCTGAACAGGCTCAGCACCAAGTCCCCGGGTAAGTCCCAGCCCTCTAGCATCCCCTTTCCTTGGACAGAAAGGGGCTCATGACCTTCGACCTTGACTGGGCTTCCTTAAACAGGGCCCTGAGCATGCAGTAGACTCAGCCCGCATCTGGGATGCACAGGGCTGAGCCTTCATGGGTTCACCTGCTTCTACTGCAGCTGCACCTCCACGGAGTGGTGAGCAAGAAGACCCCACCCCTGTCCCATGGGCCTCAGAGCTTGCACTCCTTGTTTGCTCCCTTTCTCAGAAAATGGCCCCAAGCTCTGGCTTCCTGGACCCTTTCCTACAGATGACTCTTCCGGTGGCCCTCTGAGATCTTCAGTTCCCACTCTAAGGCTTTGGGGGTAAGGACACTGTCTTTGTCGGCTCAGGCTGCCACAGCCTGGGGGCTCATACAGCAGGCATGAGTTTCCTCCTGGTCTGGAGGCTGGAAGTCCACGATCAAGGTGCTAGTGGGGCTGGCTTCTGGAGAGGCCTCTTCCTGCCTGAGTCAGCCAACTTCCTACCAGGTCTGCACATGGGAGGGGGAGGGAGTTGTGGTGTCCTGCCCCTTCTTATAAGGCTACCAGTCCTATCATATAAGGGGCTCATCTTTATGCCTACATTTAATTCTACTTCCCTAAAGGTCTTGTCTGCAAATGCTATAGCTTTGGAGGTTAGAGCTGTCACATGGAATTTGAGGAATCTGAAGGGGCTGTAACTTGGTCCATAGTGGAGGCATCGGGTGCTCAGAGACTACGGTCAGGGGACTCAGGACGGTGCGCTGCATTAGGAGGCTGGGGTGCTTGGAGATGACGACCTTGGCCAAGGCCATGGAACTGCGTGACCCCTGGAAAGGCAGCCTCCCCCTCACAGGCTAAGGTCACGAGGAAGGGAGATGGGGTTTCATGAGTAGCAAGTAGTGTGTCCTGCCCATGGAAAGAATTGCTACATATCTTGAATCATTTCTGAAAGAGAACTTTGATGACAACAATATGGAAATGGGGTGAAAGCGCCAGGAAAGCAGATTTGTTGCTGCAATAACATTTCTTTGGAGAAAACCTTGTCCCTAGAGGTGGGGCCTGGTTGCTGACATTCAAATACTTTCCCATTTCCAGTGAATACCGTTCCTTTTCCCTATGTGACTGGAAGCTTAATCATGTCCCCCTGTAATGAATACCAGGTGAGCGCTCTGCAGTGCCAGGCCTAAGTCTGCCTCGGACGTCCCTCAGCCTGGTCTGCTCATGTGCTAGCTCTGGGGCAGCTCTGCACACTTCACAGGAGACAAAGGCCCAGGTCTTCACGTATGCATTGGAACCATCCCGGCTTCCACCACCAGACATTGCTGGCCTTCCCAGTCTTTGGCACACTTTGCCAAGTCTTCTAGCAGCGATAGTGACCCAGCACACCTCGAGGGGCTGCACTCACCTGTCTTACATTTTGCTTTCTGGAATAACCTCGAAAGATGCACTATCTCCATTCTTCATCCACTCCTGTGGGGAAAATATAAGGTCTGCAATGTGTAATTCTGCCATGCCATAAAACGATTTATATATTGTGTATAATAAAAATGCCTGGTCCCTTAGCATAAGGTTGACACTACGGATAAGATGATGATAAATAGACTCATAGAAATCAAGACATGCAAGAAAGTTCAAATTTGTGGTGGTTTACTGATGCTTTACTAAAAATCCCCAGGGCATTTTTAGCAGAACAGCGTGTGAGTCCTGGGCCCAGCTCGGAACTTTAGGTAGGTTCATGGGGGGAGCCTCCGTATCCTCATCTATAAACAAGGCAGATTATTAATGCAGCTACAGCAGTTTTTAAAATGCATAACCTTTTCTTTGGCTGAAAGTAAATACAGCAGAAGTTGAAGAATTGAGGCTTCTGTGGGTCAAGTAGAAATCAGCCCAACGAAATCTCCCCATTTTTCTCCACCTGCACCCAGGAAATCCCCAGGCACTGCCGTAGAGCGTGGTGTAAAAGCACGGGCTGTGCCGTTCTGGCCCTTCTTTCTGTCACGGCGCGGCAGGTTGGGCTTCTTTCCTGATGCGTTCTGGGGTGAATCGGAGAGGGGTGGCTTGTGACCAGCTGATGAAGGCAAAGGCTGACGGAGCCTGTGTCCCTAGGCCAGTCCTCCACTATGATCCCACCCCCTGCACCTGTGTGCATAAATCAGAATCTGGAGGCCAGCCACATGCCAGATAGACTTTTAAACAGAAATGAGTGTCCGGGGCCAGATTCACGTCCTTGTGAACAGACCACGCCTGAAGTGGAATCCGCCGCCACCCACGGGAGGCAGACCGAGGGGCAGCTGTGGGAAGGGGAGGTCACGGGGTCCCTTCGGGTCAGCAGCAGCTGCAGGGGCGCCTGAGGAATGAAGCAGAATGACAAGAGGATGGCCGAGTTCTGGGGCGGGGGGAGGTAGGCAGAGCAGCAGAGACAGCTGCCACCAGAATGCCTCGTGGACGTGGGGCAGGGGACCAGCCGGCACAAATGTGCCACCAGGAGTGGTGCTTTGGGGTTCCGAGTGGGCATGGAGTTTCTCAGGGAGAGACTCCTCCCCCGTCCTGGTTCTTCTAAAGCAACGTGGAGTCGACAGTGGACCTGTGCACCAGGCTGCCCTCCAACCCAGAAGGCACACGTGGGGACGTTCAGTCCCACCTACCGGCCTCCCCAGAGCGTCCTTGCTAAAGCTTCGGGTTTGTGATGTGGGCCTGGAGGAACTGGACTTCAACCCTGGGGCTACGTCACTAATCAGTCAGCTTCAGTAACAATCATCGGTCAGCCAAAGCAGCCTGCGCCTCGGCGGCGGTGGACAGTTTGAGTGAACTAATCAGACCCAAGTTTATTTTGCTAACGATCGCAGACCTCAGACGTTCTGCACTTTGGGGCCGAGCAGGCTTCAGAGGGCGGGCTCAGACCCAGAGTACAGCTCAAGAGACAGAGGCGGCGTGGGGAAGTCACAAAGCCACGTGCTCGTGGCTTAGAAGAGCCCTCGAGATGCTGGCTCCTTCTGTGGAATGAAGCCAGCGGAGCAGACCTCTCTGTGGGTCAAGAATGAAAGTGTGCGGCGTCACTAGTGTCGCTGGTGGCCTTGGAAGGCATGACCCTGATGAGGAGGTTCTCTTCCCCACCAGCAGGGCTGGCTCAAAGCTCTTCACATCCACTGCTCACAGGACCACCGCCAGTCAGCTGGGGTGGCCCAGCAGAGACACTCGTGGGGCCATCTTGCGTCACAGCCTGCAGCTGTGGGCCTCCTTCTGGGTCAGATGTGGAGGTGTGGACTAGGCACCGTGGCTATTCATTGCCTGCTGGGTGTGTAGGAGCCCGGTTTTGGAAGGACTTGGGCTTGGAGCTTGTAGCTGTGCAACCATGTGTCTGACCATGGTGCCCTTTAGTCGCCACATTTGCCCAAGCAGGGATATACCTCATGCACCTCTCCATCGGCCTCCACGGCTCCCACATGGCATAGGGTCCCAGGAGATGCCTGTCCTGTGACTGCTCAGGATGGGAAGCCCTGAGAGGTCAAGGAGACTGTTTACTCACGGAAAACAGCAAATGATCTGTCTATATCTAGCCAACAAGGTTCAGGTTCCCTTTTTTATGGTGGCGAGCTGGGGATGGCGATTGGTTTCTGCTACAGATAGCGCTGTGCAAGGAGGTAGGGATGGCTTGCCGGTCCCCTTTCCCAAGTGCCCTCCCGGCAGGCATTGGGAAAGCCTGCAAGGAATCTTTTCGGGGCCCAGGAGCAGCTGAGCTCTAACTTAAAGCTTTCCCAGAGGCCTCCAGGTCTTGGGTCAGTTAACAGATGGAAAACCCCTCAGAATGCTACTCCTTTGCGTCTTCCCTCCTGCTGAGGGTTAAGCGGAGGGTTTGTACTTGTCCTACACTGACTCACACGGGGAGTCCGGGGCCTGAATGCAACCTGCTGTCACATTCCCTGGACTTGCTCCTTCGCCTTTCCCAGGGCTGATGCACTTGGCCTGGAAGGTCGCTGGCTGACGTTTGTCCCCGTCTGTTCTCTACCTTCTCTGGCCACCCCTCTTCCCACAGCTGCTGCAGACCCGGAAAGCCATGGAGCAACTGTCCCAACTTTCAAGCCCTGGGGACAGAGGCCCCAGCCCTCCTTCTCTCTCTGAGTGCACAGGGCAGGAGACAGAAGTCGGCTCCGGCTGTCTGCGGGGGCAGCTTCCCCAGGGCTTCAGGGTGTTGCCGGTCTCACAGGACACGGGCCACCTGGCTGCTTGTCTACACTGGCAGGTCCCACACAGCCTGGCTTGTCTGGAGGCAGACCTGCTCAGCTGCTGCTCTGCGGTGTCCCTGTATAGCTCCAGCAGGGGCAGCTGCCTCCCTCTTCTTTCTGCTGGCACCCATGGGACAGTGGGCTGTAAGGCAAAGTGGGAAGGCCCACAGTCACGGATGACTTCTTACAAGCACCAGGTCTTGTTTTTATTTTTGTTTTTGCAGTAATGGAGATTAAACCCAGGACCTTCATACTACATCCCCAGGGCTTTAAAAAAAAATTGAGACAGGGTCTCACCAAGTTGCTAAGTTGCCCAGCCTGGACTTGATCCTCCTGCCTCAGCCTTCCAGAGTGCTGAGATTACAGACACACATCACCACACTGGACTGATCAGGTCTTGGGCTAAAGTCACCAGTGCCCAGAAGGCAGCTGCTCCTCCCGTCCCCTGCCCCCGGGGATTACCGAGGAGTCAGGAGAGGGAGAGTCCCTTGAAAAGTTTGCTGTTGTCTGTCCCCTTCTAGTCAAGGGACCCAGAATGCCCACAGGATGGCTGTGTGCAGGTGGCATGTGGGCTGTGGCTGGGTGAGCTGAGCTGGCCAAGGAGGGCCATGGAGGCTTGGGGACTATTCTCAGAGCCGTGCTGGGTCCTCTGCTAGGATTTTCTCCCTTAGCTTTCTTCCCCTATCGCCTCGTTGACAGATGTGGAGCCTGAGGGAGCCCAGGGTGTGTGCCGGTCCCTGGTGGCTCAGACAGGAGGCAGCTCGGAGGTGGGGCAGCATCGCTGCCTTCCCTCCTCTGGAGGCCTCCCTCGGTGACCACAGAGTCTTCAAGCCGGTGCAGAGGTGGCCCTTCATCGTCAGTGTCTCGTCTCCCCTACATGGTGCTTTGGCTTCTCCATGCTGGGCTGCGAGATCTGGAGTCCACCCTGCCATCTGCTGCATTGGATTTTTCTCTGGAAAACTCTCCAGGGTTGGCATTTGCCAAGGACACCAAATGAACATCTCCCTGCCAAGGGCAGTTTACTTGCAACAAAAGTGATTCTGTGAGACGCATACGCTTCTTTCCCCAGTGAAAACAAGA
Organism: Hystrix cristata; assembly: GCA_004026905.1. Taxonomy (NCBI): domain Eukaryota; kingdom Metazoa; phylum Chordata; class Mammalia; order Rodentia; family Hystricidae; genus Hystrix; species Hystrix cristata. Next base: position 25,237 of record PVJO010003450.1, on the reverse strand, counting down.
AATAGCGCTTTTTAGAGAAGAGAATGTCATTCTGACAACACGAACCGTCTGCGTGACGTGGAATGCGTTGCTCTGCACGGAGGTAGTGCACGAGGTGTGATCAAAGTACACGGGGGCTGTTTGTAGTTACTCTGCGAAGGTCCCTGTGCCCAAGCCTGAGACACAGCAAACGACACCCTCCCCTGTGGCAGCTCGAGAGAAAGGCTTCAGGGGAGAAGAGAAAGCTTCTGAACAAGAAAGCTTGTGCTTCCCTTCCGCGCTCGGCCCAGCAAATCATGCGGCAGACTCGGGCCTGCTTCCCCAGGGCCCGTGCATGCCTCAGCCTTGTGGAAGGAGGAAGTTGGTGGCCAGGCACCTGGCGAGGGACGGGACGCGGGATGAGGTGCTCATGCTCAGAGCTGAGTGGCAGCTCACGTGCCTCAGGAAGTAGCTTGGCCCCAGGGGTCCACAGCAGTGTGGGAACCTGCAGGGGGCCATGGCTGCAGGAGGGACCCACACTTGCCACGAGTGTCATTCGTTCTTGCATCCATTCAGGGGACTGGAATGCCTGCTCCGCTTCATGCAGTGGTAGGTGCTGGGCACAAACTGAGTCTGATGGTATCCTAAGGACAGCAGCAGCACGCTGTGTCTGTCTGGGGCCCCCAGACGCATCAGAGTGGGAGACAGAAGGGACTCATTTGGGGGAGAGTGGAGAGGCTGTGCAGAGCCCCTCCCAGAGAGGCCAGTGTGCGGCCACATCAGGAGGCGGGACCAGCGTGCTCTGGGTGTGGCCTGTATTTCTGCATGTGGATGAGCAGGGGAGGTGAGCCACGGTGAAGGGCAGGATCCCAGGAGTGTCTGGCTAACGAAGACTGCAGGAAACGCCCTTAGTAACAGCAAAAAGTGGGAACTAACCAAAACATTTTACCATAAAGAGCACGATTGATTCACAGAGTGTCCACGCAATGAAACGAAAGAATAAAGTACGTTCATATGTGCAGAGGAGAAAGGAAATCTACCCCATATTGCTGCCCAGAGTAAGGCAGTTGCAAAGCAGTGCATGATGTGTACGATACACGCGTGCAAAGCAGAAACACTAAGAGTTATTTTGGAGCGACTTGCATGCGGGTAATTTTCATTGTAGCTGTGAGAACTCCTCAGGAAAAGAACTAGAAGCCAGAAAACAAACTGTTAATAGTGGTTACATCTCTGGGCAGTTGGAGGATTATAGGAGCATGAGTGGGAACTTTACTTGTCTTTTACATAAGGATCACAGCTATGTACTCCTTAAACTGAAAGCGGAGTGAGCAAGTCTGGTGCAAGCTTCAGTGGGGAGGTGGCTTTTCTGGGTTCTCTTTTTTGGTGGGGGGAGGAGTTGGAAGCACTCAGGCAGGAAGGTGAACACCCGGCCCACTGGATCTTGACCCCCAACTATATATTGATTGTTCTCCTCCAACCCTCCTGAACTTATCTTTCCACTCGTACTGTCCTTTGTCTCTAGTGAATGACGGGGTCTTAATTGCTGATCTCTGTTCTCTGCTGGGAGGATTAGTGTGTGTTCTGGGCAGCCGGCTGCGGTTCTTGGGACCAATGAGGGAGGCCCCAGCAATCTCCAACCGAGGCCAGGGCCCTGCTTCATTCACATGCCCCTGCCCCCAGGCATCTCTGTGGAATCCTCTGCGAGGCTTTCGCCTGGTACCCTAATGCCAGTGGAATGTGCACCCCGAGCGCCTGCCTGGGGCTCCAGATGGATGAGGCTGAGGACCGCCTGATCCTCTTCTTGCCTGGCAGGAAGCCCCACTGCCTGGAGAGTGAGGACCAGGGGGTGGCTGAAGGCCTTTGACCACAGGACCTCCGCTGTGTGACCAGTGGCCTGCAGGAGCACAGGCCTGCGTGTCAGAAGCACAGCTGGGAGGGGCCTGTGAGGAGATCCTGGTTGGGATTTTCATGTCCCCCGAGACACAGGAGAGATGCTTTCCAGAAGGCAGCAAGCCGGGAAGTCTGTGAACAGGGGGGATGGGAGTCAGGCAGGACCAGCAGACCCTGGGCCATGGTCTTCCTCCTGGGACAGTTCACTCTCTCAGAACTGGCTGAAGAAATCGTTTCTAAGGATTCCTGTTCTGGTCAAAGAAGGAACTTTCTAAGAGCCAATGCTGTCTGAGATAAAATGTGCTCCCCAGATCAGAGGGGGCTCCGTATCGCTGACGTGAGCGCCAGCCTTCACGACACGGGCCGAGCTCCACATGGGCTGCTCTGTCCCTTCCAGCCCCATTCCCAGCAGCAGCACCTGTGGGACCAGAGAGGAGCTCCGTGCCATTTACCCAACCCGTGAATGCACGAATACTACACATGCGGGAGTGTCAGAGCCCCGAATATCCCTTCCGGGCCTGAACACTGTGGGGACCGAGGTCCTCACCCGGGAGGACACTGAGTTCCTGTAAAAGCTACGGCAAGCTCAGCAGGGTACAGCAACTCACATTTCCTCTCCTCAGCCAGAAGCCTGAAGTCAGCCCCACTGACTGGTCTGAAGTCGGGCTCCTGCCAGGGCTGGTTCCCTCCAGGGCTTTCTACGAGAGAATCTCTTTCCTTGCCTTTTTCACCGTCTGGAGGCTCCTGCATTCCTTGATCCGAGGCCCCTTCTTCCATCTTCAAAGGGACCCCCGGTCTCTGCTTCACCCACACTGCACCATCCCCTCTTCTAGGATTAGGACGGGGCAACAGGGTGAAGGACACTCCTAATGCCATCATCACTGTACACAGAGCCAATCAGAAAAGCCCTCTTTTGGACCAGTTAGAACTTCACTAATTTCAGTTCTTCATTTGAATCTGGCTGTTCACGAGACCAATCAGAAGACACTCTTTTCGATCCTTCATTTGCCTGTGGGCACAGCCAATCAGAAGACACTGCTTCTGATCCCTCATTTACATGTAATAGGAAGGCGAATGAGTTTCTTGATAGGACAGTTTATACATGGAGTAGCCAGTGAGTGTTTCATAGGAGGACTTTCCCAATGGCTTGTTTGCATGAGAAAGAGACGACCCAGGAATTTTAGACACAAAAGACCCCCTTCCCTTATCTTCAGGACCACTGGGAGCCTTTTCACTAGCCCCCGCTTGCTTTGTAGAGAGTACTTCTTTTCCATCTTCAATAAGTGTACACCTTTGCTGCCTTTTCTGTGTGTCTAGTCTCCAAGCCTTTGTTCGGGATACCAAGAATGTGGAAAAAGCCCCACGGGGCTGTTCATCCAGGAACATGGTCACCCATTTCTCTGCCTCTTTCTTAGGAGCACATAGCAATCACATTAGGTGTCCACTGAGACAATCCAAGATCATCTCTCTGTCTTAAAATCCTTCCCTGAATTGCATCTGCAAAGTCCCTGCACCAGGAAAAGAAACGTTTGCAGGTTCTAGGGATCAGGATGTGGACATGTTTTTCTTGGTGAGAGACTGGGCATTACTTCACTTAACTCAAAGCAGAAGCAAATAAAACTAGAAACAGGCGATTGGAGTCTCCACCATGCTGGGGAAGAGAAGGGAAAGCTCTGTGAAGAAGGAAGAAGGAAGAAAGAAGCCATCGTTCAGGAGATCCCTGCCCACAAGGTGCCCAGCCAGCCTGGGTGGACAGCAGAGAGAGGAGGGGCTGGGTGGAGAAGGTCAAGGGTCTGGCCTGTCCTCGGCGCCCAGGACGGCGCCGGCATACAGCAGGTGCTCACTAAGTACTTGCTGAGAGAAAGAGCAGACAAATGGACACACCAGAACCATGTTATTTGCTGTAACAGTGGCAGCAGTCAGTGGTGAGCATCCTCCCAGGTGGGCCCTTTAAGCTTCTGAGGGAAAATGAGGCACAGGCTGGTGTGGCTGTGCGAGGAAGAAGAACTGGGGTGCTGCCAGTTGGGGCAGCGTCTCTGCCTGCTCTGTCTTTGTGTGAGGTTGCACCAGACCCACCAAAGGTGTAGGTGCCAGTGTGTGGAAGGAGCAAGGACCGTGCTGGCCTGAGGCTCTGGGTCTGGTCCGCTTTTGGGGAAACGCTGTGGGACTCAGAGAACACAGAGCATCCTTTCTGTAAGCCGGGGGCGCAGATTCCATTCCAACAAGCCAGGAGCTTCCCGCCCTGCTCTTTCCAGCTCTAACCTACTCCTCCCAGCGGGTCGGAGGGCGGGCGTGGAAACTCACACACTGGGCTGTTTTGCGAACCATCTACCCTGCTCGCTCCACCCAGCAGACAGCGGCTGGCTCTCCTAGGGCTGCAGGAGACCCCACGTTTAATCACTTTTGCCTGCAGCGTGACTGTGCAGTGGGAGGCACGGCGTCCGCGAACTGATGCTCTGGCAGGCGAGCGAAGGGTGGTGCTGTCTCTGCAGAGGTTCTGGCTTTCAGACATGCACAGACCAGGGGACAGTGCGAAACCCAGGGCTCCTTCAGGGCTCTGCCCGCAGGTCACAGGCACGTAGCGCTTTCCCCTGAAAAACCCTGGCCCTGGATTTCTTAGAATTCAGAGAAAGTTATTTATTTTTCAGAGTTTGCAAGTTGGTGCAAAGCAAAGGCTCTGGAAGGCTCTGTGTTTACTCTTTGTCAGGGAGAGCCCGGGCTGTCGGCTGGCTCAATCCATCACTCGTCTACGCAGGACCAGGGGTGCCTGCTGTGCGCCGAGCCCTGTGAATTCAAGGATGAAAAGGCCCCAGCCTCAGGCGGCTTCCGAGGAATGCTCGGGCTGGCAAGTCACTGGGTGCCGGGCATGCAAACCGCCTCCCTCGGCCCGTGGGCACGCTGCAGGAAATGAGATCTGCAGGGCTCTAGTGACCAGCGAGCTGGCATGCAGGGAAAGGAGCGACATTTGGTGGGGTTTGGAAGAAAGACGAGCAGGTTCAGAAGCAAGGGACGAGTGGAGTGGAGCGTTGGGTGCAGTGAGTGGGACACAGCCACACCCACACCCGGCCAGGGAATCTGCTGGGCAGAGAAGTGAGGTGGGGTTCAGCTGGTACAGATGGGAACAGTCTTATTTCCTGTAAGTAACAGGGTGACAGCAAAGACATTGAAATAGAAGAGCAGCATGGCTGGCTGGGGACGGTGGCAGGTGCCTTAGGGAACTGAGTGCCCGGAGCCTGGAGGCTGGGGAGGATGTGCCAGCAGCTGGGTGGGAGGGTGTGAGTGCCCCAGCTCCACTGAGGCTCAGCAGAGGGGACAGAGGAGGGGACAGCCTGTCCAGAGGCCCCTGGGAGGAAACGGGTGACAGGCTAGAGACTCCTTGTGGCTTCATTTAGACAGGCGACAGCACTCCTTTAGCTTAGGGACACTGAGAATGGGGAGCAGTCAGTGGGGAGGAGGTCCAGGGGCTTGGTGGGAGGTCTGAGATGTGGGCCCCTGAGGAAGAGCCCAAGATGTCAGGGAAAGGGCAGAGAACAGGCCGAGGCAGAGGGCAGGAAGTGTGGAGAGTGAGGGGGTGAGGCAGAGTAGCCTCCAGGGAGGTGGAGGGACGCCTCCGATGGCCAGGACAGAATGGAGACTACAGGGGAGATGGCAGGCATCGTCATCACTTTCCCGAGAAGAGATGGGGCCGGAGCTCTGATGGCTGCAGGTGGAGGAAGAGCCTGCTAAAGGTGGAGCCCTGGCCCACAGCTGTCCCTGCCACCTGCGCACAGCTCCTTGTTGTCACCATTGAGCGTCTCTCCTCCCCAGTGTGAGACCACAGTGAGTCCTTGTCTGTCTTGAGCCTCTTCTCCTCCGTTCCAACTAAATTCTGCTTTCGCTTTTTTTGGTATTATTAATTACCAGTCTCTGGCATTTTGTGACACCCACAGGGAGAGACTAAGGCAGATGCCGTGCTGCTTCTTGTCACGGTCTCTGGGAGAAGCATGTGGTGCCGAGTGGGGCCTCCCCGCTCAGAGTAGTTATCAGTGTCAGATGCAAACTCAAACAACCTGCAGAATGAATTTTCAAATGACAGGAGACCATGCTCAACATTTGGTTTTCTGGAAACAATTTCAGACCCATGGAAAAGGGGTACTGTGGGCCGATCATGTAGTACACCTGACGTCCTGAAGAGGGGTCTGTGCCCCAGAGCGAGTGCCACGTGGCCCCCCAACAGTGTAGAGAAACGCCAACCTAAAGAGCCCTGCGGTGGCTCAGTTTCCCTACTCCATTACTAATGGCACTCGCATAAGGAAACATGAGAACATTTTCCTCTTTGGGTTTCTGCTGGGGACAGTTGACCTTGACCAAATGCCCTCTCTGTGACTTTCGACCTGTCTGTGCAAACCTGTCACTTATCCCTTTGCACTGTCTTCCTGTAGCTTGTGAGAAATCTTGCTCACACAATTAACCGTCCATCCTATGTCACCGGACAGGAGGACTTTGCTCTGCCCTCAGTGGGGCTTGGGTTGTTGCTTGCCATGCCGTGTGCTGTGTGCCCTCTGTGTGTGTGTGTGTGTGTGTGTGTGTGTGTGTGTGTGTGTGTGTGTTAGTAGAAACTCAGATACCTCTACAAAGAGACAACATGGGCGTTTCCAAGTTGTTCCCAGCCCTCAGGTCTGGGCAGCCCAGCGGGTGAAGTACATCTGGGTGGGAAAGGGCTGGTGTAGCATCAGAACATCTGGAACTGGCCTGGGGGAGCTGGGTGGCTGTAACTGTAGAGGACGGTGACGTGGCTGCCCAGGCATCCCAGGATCTCCTTTAGGCTACGGAAGGTGCTGGCTCTGGTCAGGTTCCATGAAGAGCGTGACACAGGGTCCGAGGCTGCGTTTCAGGAGGGGTGGAGTCTGCGACGCCACATGCTATTGACAGACTGACGCGGGAACTTCTCAGCGGGTCAAAACAGACTCTTAAAATTCCTGGGGGTGATGAGGAAGGTCCTGGTGTCCTGGCACATCCTACTTATCTCTACCTTTCCAGGAATCCACACTGTGCCTTGCAGCCTGCTGTTTATCTGCCCGGAGGAGGATCCAGGCGGGGGGCCGAGAACGCGAATTCTTTGGTGGAATGCTTGGGGGATGGAGGCATTTGGGGAGGAAGCCTGCATTGACTCTTCTTTCTGAGGTTGGGCCTCCCTGGACGGCGGTGGTCACATCTGTTGGAAACATGATCCGGGAGTCAAGTCTTCCACCTTCCCTCACTCTTTCTCCCTAAATTTCTTTTGGATGAGTTTGGCCTCAGAAAGGTTCCCGTTTCATCACATGTGGGCCCATGTTGGTGGTTTGGCTTCCCGGGTCCCGTGTTTAGGGTGAGGAGGGGGTGCGGGGTGTAGACGCTGACTTCAGTGCTGAGCGTATGGAGCGTGAGTGCATCCCAGGCTGTCTTCCAGGCTTTCAGCAATTCGGCTTTACAGTTGCTGCTCGAGCTATTAGGAGTCAAAGACCAGGAAGGTGTAGCCCTGAGCTGAGGAGCCCGAGCCCCCGGGGAGGCAGGGTCTCCCAGAAGGACCATAACTGACGGGAGGAGGGCTCCACGGTGCAGACCTTGGACGGAGTGCAAGGACAGAGACTACCTGAGCTCCTGTCGTGGGCAAAGCCAGGTTGACAAAGGGGTGCAAAGGTGGCCAGGTAGGCACTGGGTTCCAATGATGGCCAAGATTCTGTCGTTGAGCTGGGAGTCAAGATGTAGGACTTGGGGCCCTGCCAGAGGTAAACACAAACCAGGTAAGTGTAAGGTAGCCTGTGAGCTGTGGACTGGCACCCCTCCAGGGCCACTGAGCCAGATGTGAAGGGTGCCCCTGAGCTGGCCACACAGAATCGGGGTGTTTAGTGGAAATCAGGGTGTTCAGAAGAAAGATCTAGGGGAACGTGGTGGGGGCTGTGAACTGCCTGGAGTCACAAAGAGGAGGCCACACGCTGGTCCACCAGGTGGGGAATGAAAACACCTAGCCACGGGGCACAGAATCCACTCGGCTGGCAGCAAGACACTTTGTCATTTCCTGTGTTTCGTCTCCTTCCTAGCCCCAGGTCCTGTCAACAGCATCCCAGCCGTTTGTTAATGATGGAGAAACCGGTTACAAATGGGGCCAGGCCTCCCTGATGTTGATTTCCCTTTAATAATTTCCAGCTTTTTAATCCAATTCATCAGCCATCCTGGAGTGAGGGTTTAATGAGGTTCAGGGAAAGAGCTGGCAGTAATCACACAAATCAGAGGGAGGATAGAGGACAAGGAAATGGAGGGGAGCCCACCAAAGACAGACATGGAACAAATGTGGAGCGGGCCCCCACAGCAGAGGGGGTCACTGGCCAGGCCGAGCGCACAGGGTGGGTTGGCCCTCTTCCTGGTGATAGCAGACGGGTAGGTAACAAAAGGTGAGCCTCAGGGCTTTTGACTCAGCCCCCCACTCCCTGCAGCTGCGCCCCACTTCATATTCCACTCCACGTCCCCAGCTTGAGACCTTTCTAGAATCAAAGACTTCTCTTAAGTCCCCAGTGAGCCAGCTGTCCCCTGTGCAGAAACCAAACTCGCCTCCCTTGTCACCCTCCGCTGGGCTCTGTGTCCACCACAGAAGGAGCCTGGACGCATGAATAAAGGCCCTGGGAAGTGGGCCTGGGCAGCCCCTTTTCTCAGGACCCTACTAATGCAGCATGGCCTGGGTGCTCACACAGCGGGCAGCTGAGCCTTTCAGACAAGGGGCCATTTGTCACCGTCATGGGTTCTCGGGAAAGCACTCTCGAGGAGGCTCCTCACTCATAGGCTGGGTCAAGTTCTCAGCGTCTCCCATTGTGGTGGGCCTCCAGAGGAGGTGAGCGCCAGCCCCCGGGTGTCACGTGGGGAATCTGGTGTGTCCCACCCTTGGCAGGTCTGGGCACTGCCAGCTGCCACCTCGGCCTGGCCAGCTCTGGGAGAGCAGCATTCAAGCCTCTGGGGAAGAGAGAGATGCTGTCTACGCTGGGTGGACTGGGCAGGACAGAACAGCCCATTGGAACAGGGAGTCTTGGTGTTTCCCTGAAAGAACTAAATTCCCTCTGGGGCTCGTGGACTGAAAGTTGTGCAGATGGGAGAAGAGTGAGGTGACAGGACAATGGCAGGGCCTTTTCCTTTTCATGTCAAACTGATGGGTACCCTGGTCAGCTGTCCGCGTTGCAATTCGATACAAGACTGGGGGCCAGGAAAGGTTTGCCACTGCTTAGGCATGTTGGAGGCCATCAGCCCAGCGTAGCAGATGGTGTCTAAGGCTGCCTCTCTGCCTTCCCCCTGCTGTTTGCCTCCATGTCTCTGCCGGGGGCTGCTGTGGTCCATCTCGCAGGGCACCCATCCGCTGCCTGTCCCCCCTGGGATGGAGGCTTCCAAGGGCAGGTGCTTCTGCTCATTTTGTCTGCTCTCAGGTGCCCCACCCAAAGCTGTGCCTGGCTCACGTCGACCCTAAACATGTTTGTTCACCGAATGAGTCAAGCGTGGGAGTGGGAGTCAGGAGGCCAGGATCAAACCCAGCTCCCTGCAAGATTTCGATAACATGATTTTGTGTCTTCCAGCACAACTCTCTTATTTGCAAAATGGGCAAAATAGCAGGGAACATGGCCTGGTACTCTGGGAGTCCCCAAATGGTGCAAATGTGATTTTCTCCCTGAAGTTCATGCTGATGACACAGGGAAGAAATTGCATGGCTAACTGATCACCTGCCCTGGGTGACGCAGCTGTGTCTTTCTCCTGCACCCCAGTACCTCCCAGCAGCACCCTCAGCAGCCAGGGCTCCCTGCCAGCTGGCCAAGGCCCAGGCCACGTTGGGGGGTTGGAATCAGAGAGACAAGCGAGCCCGTGAGCCACAGCAGCTCTCACTGCCAAGGACAGGTAAAGGCTTCTGCAAAATGATAGCAGGTTCCTTCTTGTAGATTAGTGGAAACAACCAGGATGGCACGCGTCTTGGGGGCTGCCATTACACCCACGGCCCTCAGCCTCAAACAGCTTGAGCAGTTTTAGCCAGCAGAGGTGGTCAGTGCTGCAGAGACGGGCCTGGAAGGTGACGGCCCTGCCTGTCTCCTCTGGATCCTGCTGGGATCTCTGTTGTCCCCTGTAGCTTGCTCTGCTTTGGGGCATCTGGTGACTCAGAGTCTCCCATGGAGTCATCACAGTGAGACCTGGAGCAGGCTGCCTGGGGACATGGCACTGGATGTCCTTGGTCACTTTCCTAGACAGTCAGGGGACAGTGTGGGGCTCATCTCTTGGAGCTCAGAGGACATAGCTGGTCAGGGCACTGAGCTCACCTTCCTTAGTGGGCTTCAGCGGATCAGAGCCTGTCTGCACGTCGAAGTGGCGGCATCAGCCTAGAGGTGGACAGGGGACCCTCCGGATGACTCTGTCACTCCCGGCCCGTCCACCCATCTATCAAGGCCCCGGGCTCGCCCGCACAAACTCTGTGAGTGGGTTCTGCACAGGGCCGTGTCCTCACCACTTTCATACTCCCGTTTGGGGGCAAATGGCTGTGTGATCCCGCTTTGATCCCTGGCGCGGCTGTGCCAGGCCCAGGGTCCTATTCAGGCCCTCGCCACAGTGACCCATTGTTAGGGCCTTCTGTCTGTCTTTGCCATTATGCATTTCGTTTGCCTTGACAGACTTTCGTTTTTACTGCAGCGAATCCTGCTTTCTCACCGTTTTGTTTGTTTCGTCGTTCGCTGAGAATCTCTTTCTTTTTTTAATTTGACCACAGGAAGTTCAAAAGCCCAGACGGAGGTAGGGGCTGAGTTTCAGTGTCACTCTTCCTCCCTCCTGTTTTTCTCCTCAGTTTGGCTCCATCCTCTTGTGAGTCTCCTGTGACCGGAGCTCACACGTGCAGACACACAGGACCTCCGGCCTTCGCCTGGGAGTGGAGTTTCCCAATTCACCTTTTAGGCTGCAATCCCAGCACTCCAGGCGGCTGAGGCGGGGGATCAAAAGTTCAAGTCCCGCTGGAGCAACTTGGTGATTTAGCGAGGCCATGTCTCAAAACAAAAAACAGAGAAGGGCTGGGGATATAGCTCCGTGCAAGACGCTGGGTTCAATACTAGTACCAGATTCTTTTTTAAAATCACCTTTTATTTTCTGTGAGCTGAAGAGGAATTAGTTGCTTGAAAACACCTATCATAATCTCCTTGGAATTCATGACGCAGGGAAAGGTAGAGGGTGACATTGTGCAACGGGCTGTTTTTGTGTCACTTCTTCGGGAGATAAACTGTGAGTCCCTCGGGCGGTACACAAGAGCGACAGACACGGGGCAGGTCTTGGGAAGGACTGAAACAGCACATGCCGTCAACTTAGTTGTAGCTAGAGAGAATGCAGGGTAACGAGCATCCCTCTGTGCAGATGCTGCTCCTGGCCCTCAGACACACAACTCACCGCATCCTTGCGGCCCGTGTGGGGCTCCTTCCATCCGCAGCACAGCTGGCTTCTGAGCCCGCTCCAGACCCTGGCTGTCAGCAGCAGAGTCCACGTAATCCTCCTCTGATGGTGGTTTGTGGCCGGCATCTCCCCTTGGCTCCTTCACCCCCTTGTCCAGTGTTGGGGTGCCCGCCGTGTGTGCAGGGCATGCGCGGTCGCTCTGAGGGCGGCGGGGAGGCCGGCGGTAGTCAGGAAGTCCGTCTCAGGGAAGAGGAGCCCTGCTCAGGACAAGCAGCTGGAGAGAGGGACAGGCCAGCTGGAGTCAGCAGCACTGACCTCCACCAGGAGCCCAGATGAGGGGTGAGCAGGTGGCTTTGGTATGTCTCCCCATTTCTCAGGTCTCGTGTCCTCCTGTGCAGGTCAGGGCGGGAGAGACGGCTGCTCAGTGCTTCTGGGATGCCAGGAATTTGTCTCCTTCTTTGTTTCTCTGTCATTCTCTTCCCAGCTTTGAAATTCAGGAGAAGGATTAGAAATTTGGCAGGTTAATTAAAGTTCCGTATTTTCTTTTCTCTTCCACTTCCCCCTCTCTCAGTAGATGACACGTATACTATGATTTACTGTCCTGCGAGCGTCACATTTTCTATTGCAATTCCTTCGGTCCCGGGCCAGTGGTCTGGGGATCTCCATGTCTCTTCCTGGCTCCTGTAATGTTTCCAGAGGTTGGTTCCTATGTCTTCTCTCAAGCATCCAGCTCAACTTACCGGAGGCAGCAAAGCGAAGCCCCTGGGCACTGTGGCAGCTGACATCTTTCACAGGAGGTGCGGAGCGATCTGTGTTAAATGAGGATTTATGATCAGTCCTCATAAATTAGGGCTGCTCCTAAGCCCAGGTGAGCCCCGCGCCAGTGCGTCGTCCTCGGTTAGCACAAAGAACACCCTTGCTTCTCCGAGGCAGGTGGTGAGTGTGTTGTGGAGACTGCGTCTTTCTGTCTCCAGGTGTCCTCCTGGCGGCACCGCGAGGAACCTTGGTTGTGCGGCAGCTGCTACCGTGGATGGGTGCTGCTGTGGATGGGTGGCCACATTCCTGGATGCACAGAGTCGGGTCAAGAGCCCATTCTAGCAGGTTCAAAAGCAGCACCAGTTTCTGTATGAAATCTTGCTTGGGGTGAGGCTTGTGTCAGAAATCTATGACTTTTCCTGTGTTTCCGTTTCTCTCTGTTTCTCCAGCACACACACACACACACACACACACACACACACACACACACACATTTGCATCGCAAGTCTGTGCTTAACTTTCGGCCAGTTACACACTCCTTCCTTAATCAGTAATTGAACTTTTCTTCATGTGTCTTCATTTTAAAAACAGGAATAATATGACAACACACCCCAGAGTGGGCTAAACAGTGTCCCCCCACCCCGGAAAGGAAAGGTGTCCCTATCCCAGATTCTGGCATCTGTGAATGAGATCTTATTTAGAAATTGGGTCTTTGCAGATGTCATTAGCTTAGCATCTTGAGATGGAATCCTCTCGGATGGGGGTGGAAGGGGAGAGGACACACAGGGACACGGAAAAAAAGGCCACATGAAGATGGAGGCAGAGACGCGAGTATGTGGCTATCCGTCAAGGAATCCCGTGGTTGTTGGGAGCCCACAGAAGCTGGGGACGTCCTGTCCTGGAGCCTCGGGTGTGGGCACAGCCTGCCGTCAGCTGGATCCAGACGCCTGGCCTCCTGAGCTGTGAGGGAACAAGCCCCTGTTTTTCAATCCACTGGTCTGTGGTCCTCTGCTGCAGCAGCCCCAGGGAGCTAATTCCCACCTCCTCTTGCTCACCGGGACAGTGTAGCAAGTCTGCTTGACTGCCAATTCTCCCAGGCAGGAAGGAGAACATCGTTTCCAATGCCTGATTATTTTATCATCTTCCTGCAAAACGTATTGAAAGCTATAATAAGCTATGCTGACTTTGAGAGTGCCCAAGACTAGAGGCTGGGTAAGGTTACCTGTCAGCCCCCTTGTGGAGGTGCATGGCCTTCTCAGCTTGGCTTCAAGGCCCCTGGCCTTGTCCTTCCTCCCTGTCCTGCATGGCCCACTTAGGCCCCACTTGCTCTGAACACGTGGTCATTCCTGGCCCCAGTTCTGCAGGGCGTCCTTTTGCCTGGGTCTACCTGCCTCCAGACGAACTTCTAATCATCCTTGAAGATCCTGTTCCGGTGATCCCGTGGTCTCTGCTTCGAGAAGCTGGCCTGAGCCCCCCGCAGAACCCACGATGCCCTCTGTTCTCAGCCTGCCATCTCGTTTCTGCTCTCGAGATTCTCCTCCTGCAGGTGGTGTGAGTCTGGAGCACAAGGGCCCAGGCCCGCCCCCGCCATCTCTCCCCAGAGCCCAGGAGGCCGGGCCAGGCCTGTCTCGGTAGCCACTGGGTGAATGCTACTGAGGCAGGGCGTCAGGCCAGGGAGGGGGGTGCTGGCTTTTGCCGCTCTCTTGGGACCACTTCACCTCCTGTGTCTCGCTCTTCAGTGGTATTATCTTCTCTCCCTCCGGCCAAGTCTGGGCAAAGGAGAGGAAGTCAGGGCCAGGGCCCGACCAAGGCTGGGCGTGTGTGCATGTGTGTGCATGTGTGTGCGTGTGTGCGTGTGTGTATATGCATACGTGTGTGTGCACATGTGTGTAAATTAGAACACAAAAGTGAGAAGTTTTGCTTTCCTTGTTAACTTTTCGGTAAAATTGAGATACAGTTCACATTTTGTAAAGTTACCCTTTAACGTGCACAATTTTATCATTTTCTCTATGATCAAAATTGTGCAAATATCACCACTCTAATTCCAGAACATTCTCGTCACCTTAGAAAAAGCCCACGAGCTGTCACTTCTCACCTGTCCCTCTCTCGCCCTGCTGACTTCTCACTAAACGTGGCAGACGTCGCACTTCGGCCGAGGGTAGCATATGATTTAAAAAAATCCTTTCCTTCTCCAGATTTAAAGCAATGCGGCAGAGCCTAGAATGATAGACTTACCGGGGATGCCCCAGACGTCGCACTTCGGCCGAGGGTAGCATATGATTTAAAAAAATCCTTTCCTTCTCCAGATTTAATGCAATGCGGCAGAGCCTAGAATGATAGACTTACCGGGGATGCCCCTGTGCGTGGTGGTGTCTAGCAGAAGCAGCACCTTGGGGACGGCAGCATCAGTGTTGAGGACCGAGCTCAGCACACGGTGAGCGTGCAGACATGCTCACTAATGAACTCAGTGGCAGCGTTATCGGCAGAGGTAGAATTTCAGGATTGATTACAGACACACAGAATCCAAGTTTTCTCTAAAAGGACCTAATGGAAAATCTCATCTGTTCATTTGAAGCCAAGCACCAGATTTGAAACACAAGGTTGTCCTTAAGAAGGAGACGATTCCTTGTTAAATGCAGGAATATATTCCTAGCCTCCCTCCAGAGAGAAGCCATGGACAAAGCCCAGTTGCCTGAGAAGTGCAGGCAAACGAAAGCAGAATTACAACGTTTTGCTACAACAATTTTAAATAAGTGAATTCTTTCCATTCGTTCTTAATTACGTTCCCACTGGACACCTTAGTATCAATGACAATTTTTTTTGCCGGTCGGCATGAGCGCTCTTGGGAGGCTCTGAAGCTGCTGGGCAGGCCTTCGATGATCAGAATGCCAGTCTGTGCTGGGCAGGACGGGGAATCAGGACAGCACGGGTGTTGCATATGAAGTTTGCAGCACACACATTACAATGCACGTCTGAACTTGGCGTTTGGAATCTGTGCTTGATGACGAACACGGTGCATTTCTGTTGGAAGAGCTCACGTCGCAGCCTTTGTGGAAGATGTGTCCGGTGGGGGACACATTTGCAGCTGCTGTGGAGCCAGCAGATGCAGCTGGAAGCTCTGGGAAGAGGCCACCTGGAAGAGGACATGACACGTCCGGAGGGCAAGGTGGTCTGGCACAGTCAGCAGGAGGGAGAGCACCCGTGAGCCACTGGGAACAGGGCAGGTGCTGGAGAAGCCGTAAGCAGCTTCCCGGAAGTGAGCAGGCAGGTAGGAACACGTCCAGGTGGGAGCCCGGAGCGCCGGGCGGGAGAGACAGAAGGCCAGTTGCAAGTGGTAGACCCAGGCTCCAGAAATGAAGAGGGGTGACTAGCGGCCACAGGAGGAGCTGGAGTCCGGGCTGGTCAGAGAAGGGCTGCAGGAGGGCTGCCCTGTGTGGTGAGGGCTGAGGCACCAACATCACTCCTTGGTGATGGAGAGCTGGAAAGAGAGGAGAGACGGGCAGGACACGCAGCTGCCCTCTGCGGGAGGAGGTTGTGCGTCCTGGCTTAGTGGCCACTCATTCCTGGATTGTCCCCAAAGATGACACTCATGGCTGCAGGAGGTGTGTTAGCAGCAGCTGCCAGTGAGGAGCCACTTAGTGCCAGGCTGCAGCCTGAAGCCTCTGGAACAAGTCTCTTGTGGGTATGAATGCCAGTTTCCCCAGTAACCAACACTGTGGCCCTGAAGCTGCTGCTTCCCCCCCCCCCAAAAGGATGGTTCGAGTGTGTGCGAGGATGCAGAACCATTGCTCATGGCCTTACGGGACGTGTACAATGACACAGGGAGGCTGGAAGGGGCTGCCAGCGGGCAAACTGTCCATCGAAACGTGTGTCGTGTGTTGACCAAGTCCACCGGGCTGACGCGCCTCCCCCAAAGTGTTAGTAGAGGGAAATACTTGGGTGAATCCAGATTGTGGGGTGTTCTACAAGACAGGAGGCCTAGGCTCTGCCCAAGGCCATGGAAAATAGACAGAAGGGTGGACAGAGATTTGTTATAAAATAAAACCATTTACAAATTAAAAATAGCCCAATGCTGCGAGAGGAGCTTAGTTTGATCCTGGGTCAAACATTGAAATGGTTATAAAGGCACATTGGAACAGCTGGACAGATGTCACCATCCTGCAGAGGGGACTCACCTATAGCCTCAGCTGTGACCACGGCACAGCAGCCAGCTCTAGTCCCCAAGGCGACACTGTCGACGTTGTCCCTCTGTGACACTGGAGTCCTGTGGCTTCCTCGTTCCCCACTAGCTCTGAGGCCGGGGACAGTGAGGAGAGACCCCGCCCCGGGGAGCCTGTAACTCACGGCACTTCCAAGCTGGGATGCTCCTGACATCCTGCTCGTGTGAGGAAGGACTCTGGGAGTGGTCACCCTGGAAAGATCCGCTTGCTCAATTCCATGTCCCTTCAGCCTGGGCCCCTCCGATCGCTCACTTCTGTGGACAAGGACACTGCTTCCACAAGACGTGGAGGGTGTCTCTGAATCTTCCTGGCCAGGCCACAGCTATTTTCTGAGCTGGTAGCTTCCAGCTCCTAAATGACCTCCATGTGTATGTGGGCCGTATTTTCCTCCTGACATCTCTTGGCCATCTTGACAGGAGCTGTGTAGGGCAAACCAGGTTGGGCACTCCGAACTCTTGGGGTCAATCTGCCCTTCAGAGCCTCGGGCATATAGTGGAGCAGACTCGGGGGAGTGGCTAGGCCAGGGCTCACGCTGGAACCCTTGAGACAGCTTGACTTCCTCGGGCCTCTCTGTCCATGACAGTCACCCGAGGTCAGTGAACTCGGTGATCGGCGGTGAGTGGTAAACACCTGAGTCACCCTGTGTGGACCGTGAAAACGGGACAGAACCCCGGAACTCTAGACACACGCCCGGTGGCTCTTACTCAGCAGTCGGGGTGGGGCTGGACCCTGGGGCTTTTGACGAGTCCACAGATGGTGCTGACGCACTTGTTGGTTGGAGAACCACAGCCCCAGGTGACGTGCCACAGGCTTCTTTCCAGAGGAGGGGCCCTTAGGTGGCTTCCAAAACATCTCCGAGTCTGGGAAAACAACCAAAGAAGCTGACTCACTGCTGGGGTCAGACACATTTTTCCAGCGTGAGGCTGAGTGGCAGCAGCCCCCTGTGGCCCCCACCCCAGCTCCCAGATGTGGGACGCCCCGCTCTGACCCCGGGAAGGGAGGTTTTCAAGTTCCAGGGCTGGCCTTGTGCCTTGCGAGGGTCATCTGAACCCAAGCAGGGTTGTGAAGGGGAAACAACCAGGGGAATGATGAATGAGCTGGGTTTCAAAGAAGCCTGTTTACAGAAAGAGGAAGGGCCACTTGCTGTTCCCCGGTGCTCCCTGAGTGCTGAGTCATGAGGTCTGGCCACCCGCGGCTCCTAACCACTCTCTGGCTTTGCTTGAATCACACCCTTTCCCAGAAGCAGCCAAGGCTGGACCTAGCAACTTGCTTCAAACACAAAGCTGATTCTAGTCAGTAAATGAGAATTAACAGCCTTGTATTGTCTCAGGCTGGTCTTCCTAAGAACTTTCTGTATTTGGACCCTGTTTCTTCTGTTGTTCAGTGTGGCCCAAATGGTTCACTGCCTTAGAACACATTACTAGGCACAGTCATCCCAGTGTCCAGGGAGGCGCCCCATGTCACCTCTCTGGAGGAGCCCGAGGGAAGGGCCTCAGGAGACTCCTCTGGGAGGGATAGGATGTTGACGAAGGTCCCGCCAACAGCTTCCCCGTTGCTTCAGAACTGCCAGCTGTTTCCCCCAGTCAGCCTCCTACCCGTTGCTCTGGCCCCAGGCAGCTGTGTTCTGTGCTCCCTGCAGACCACATGGCCACTCGCGGGGCTCCTGTGGGGTGACCCTCTTCGCTGCCCCATGGCTGCACCTCTGCCTGCAGCCTCAGCTCTATCCACCCCGCACCATCCCAGGCTGCCTGAGCCGTCCACCCCACCCCACCCACCCCACTCCTGACCTACCTCCTAGCTGACTGTACACACTGTTGCAAGCACCTGAACTCAGACTTATTTCCCCTCCTGAAACACTCAACGCCTATGAAACTCGTCCTCACCACTGGATCCTAAAGATGACCTGAGTTATGCCGGTTCTCACCCTCTTTTCTTGGGTGTGCATGAGTTAACCTGGAGACTGATTAACGAGGGAGGACGCGGAGCCGGCGTCCCCTTCCCCACAGAAAGACTCTCAGCACACTAACCCTGCTCACGATACATTATTCACAGTGCTCTGGGGGTAAAAATTCAAAATTCATTCTGTATAAATTTTCACAGTGACTATAAATGTGGCTGGCATATAGTTAATATATTCAGAAATACACAGTTCACCCATTTTGTAACTATTTTATCTGTTAACCTGTAGACACTTCTTAAAATGATATTTTCTTTTTATTTAGTGTTTAATAACAGTCCCATATGGAGCAAACATTGCTAAAGAATCGAAAAAGGCAAGTAATGCATGACTACCCTAGCAGCAGATGACCCTCAGTTACCTCTTTTGTTCTATAATTTCGATGTTAACATTATTGTGACCTTTCCTGGAGAGAGAAGTCTAGACTTTTCACTCCTTCTATGTCTTTGTGATGTTGTGTGGAGTCATGTTTGCGGCAGGATAAATCAGCACTGGCCTCTTTGTGCCCTTACTGTCCACGGGGCAGTGGGGATTCTTTTCATTCCAGCTAGAAATTTATCTTCTGGTTTTCTGAATCCTCTTCATCTCCCCTCCCATCCGTCATGGTGGAATGCTCTAGCAACACGCCCTGATGACGGAGGTCAGATGGGACACCTGTTGGACATACCTCTTTTGTCAAAAAATAACCAGGGAGAAACTAATTGAAAGAAGGCAGACGGTACTCCATTCCTAATTATAGAGTAGGGCCATCTTGGCTTCAAATGCAGAGTTCAAGCTAAGTCTGTTTGGAAACGAAGCAGTATATTTTTTAAAAAAGGAAGATTTGCGCTTATGTGTTAGATACAGTTCATGTGTTCTATTAGGGTTCAGGATTACAGGTCGTCAAGGAGATACTGCAGGAGCCCCAAAATAATTTTACTTTGCATCATGGGAAGCGTCACTCTCTAAATAAAGTCTTCCTGGTTGTGATGTCATTTAATTACTAATTAAAGCAATTATACCCTCATCTTACAATGTTCTAAATAAGCTATTATTAGAACCCGAAAGCTGATGGAATTCCCGGATTACTTTGGGCTGACAGCACATTCTGACGAACAGCCAAAACTGGCACTGGAGGCAGATAGATGTCAACAATGGCTATTCCCCTTGGGGTGGCCATGGCGGGTGTTGCCGGAGAGAGTCTGCTGTGGACATTCAGAAAAGCATCCACTGCCTCTCTTCCCGATTCTCTGACTCACTCTTCATTTTCTATTATTCATACATGAGATTTGATTATTAATTTAGTTTTTAGGAAACACAGCCAAATTTGGGGTTTGTGGGTCATGATTCTTTCACATCGGTTTCCCCTACTGTCCTGAGATGGTGTCTCTTCTGTTATGATCCTTAGTGGAAGCTCCTGGGGACACCAGGGACACTAGGACTTGGCTTTTAACCTCTAAAGGAGAGAAGCAGAGCAGGTCTGGACAAAGAGCTTGTGGCAGAGAGGGTGGTGCGGAAGGATCTAGAAGATGCGAGCAGTTCTGCAGTGGACAGTATTGATGGGTCTCCTCCAAGTATCTCTAGATCTTCCTAAGTGCCCTCCCCTCCACCCACCCTTCAGGAGCTCAAACGAAGGCGACCACCAGCATCCTCACAGAGGGGCGCTGACTGCCTCGCCAGTGAACCCTGGCTAGGCTGGACTGGGGTCGAAACTAGAATAATGTGTGGTTTTATTACCAACTTCTTGAAAGGTTTTATATGCATTCATAATGGGAGATAAGGTGAGTAAAATAACCCCTTGCCCATAATTCTTCCAAAGTATCTGTTCTCCAAATATTGTTTTACCCAGAGGGTGCTGCCTTCAAATACTTGAAGCAACTTCTAAAGGGACCAGGCTGTCAAACTGGAGTTTAATGCATGAATTGTAGCTTTAGCGCTGCAAACAAAATCCACTCGATTGTGATTCTTTGCCTAATGTCTGCATTTCTTGAATGGTTTTTCCCAAGCATGGTTTACTTTGGGATCATCCAGGAATTTGCAGACTTTTGGCCTGTCTCACACCTATTCAATTAGAAACTTTTAAGGAAAAGCATGGTTTTAATAGTCTCTGCAAAGATATTTGGGAAAAATAAAGTTTGAGACATATAGTAGAAACTGGCAAAGAGTTTCAGTAAAGTGCCAGATAGTAAATGTTTTAGGTTTTGGGTCATAGGGCTTTTTGACCATTATTCAAGTCTGTCCCAGACAATACATGGAGGGATGGTCCTGACTGTGTCCCAATAAAACTTCATGTGAAAAACAGGTGCTGGGCAGGACTTGGCCTGCACATTGTAGTTTGCCAACGCCCACACGGGATGGTTGGTTTAGAGAGTGGAGACCATCCTGTCTTACCACTGCACAGAATCCGCACAGTCTGTGTTATAAAACAGTCGCTTGCTGAGCACTAATGGAACGCAAAAATAAACGGACACTTCCAATGGATGAAGTCCAAAATACTGGGCAGCTTTATTAGCAAATTCTTGGAAAGTTTTATGTGTGTTCACAATGGGAGATAAGAGGAGTTAAATAATCACTGGTGCAGAATTCCTCTGCAGAGTCTATTCTTGGAATATTGCTGTACCCAGAGGGCGCCACCTACAGATGGGTGAAGCAACACTGAAAAGGTCCAGGATAACAACTGTTCTCTAATTTGCATAAACAAGTTCTCCGTTTTGGGTGTGCAGTTCTGTTATTTTGATAGCAACCATTGCGATCAGGACATGAGCAGTTCCGTCCCACCACAGATTTGCTCCTAGTGCCCTTGGGCATCACACTGATCTGTCCCGTCCCTGAAGTTTGGACTTCGCTGGAAGGTCAAATACATGGAACCACACAATCTGGAGCTCTCTGGGTCTGGCTTCTTTCGCTCAGCCATTCATTCGTGTTGCTCAAGTGTTAATAGTTGGTTCTTTCTACTGCTGAACATCATCCTGTTGTGTGGAGGTACCACAGTTTATCCATTCTTCAGTGATGAGAATTTTGAGTATCTCTCCACCCCAGTGTTTGGTGATTATGAGTAAAGCTTCTATGAACCCTCATGTGCAAGCCTTATTTTATTTCATTTTATTTATTCTGCAGATGTACGCTTTCATTTCTCTTGGGTAAGTGCCCGGAAGTGGATAGCTGGGGCATGTAGTAGGTGTATGCTCAATTTTCTTGGCGATTGTCACACTGTTTGCCAAAGCCGTCCTGTTTTGTGTTCCTCCCAGCATTGAATGAGAGTTCTCACTGCTTTCAGCCAGCACTTGGTATTGTCAGTGTTAAAACTGAGTTCTTCTCGTAGGGTGTGTGATAGCTCCTTGTGGTTTCAAGGAATGATGTGGCACATCTTTTTGTGTGATTGTCATCTGCATCTTCTTCGGAGAAGCATCCGTTCAGATTATGTCCTTTAAAAAACTGCTTTTCAAAAATTAAGATTTGGGAATTGCTTCTATTGTGATACAAGCTCATCATTAGTTATGTGATTTGAAAACATTTCTCTTGGCCACTCCTTGTTTTCTCATTCTCTATTAAGGATGAATTTACTGTTTTTAAATTTTGATGATGTCCAATCTATCAATTAATTTTTTATTTTATGGATTGTACTTTGTCCTATCTAAAAAAAAAAATCTTTGCCTAACACAAGATCCCAGACATTTCTTGTGTTTTCTCTAAAGGCTTTATAGTTTTGTGTGTTATATTTAGGTCTATGATCCATTCTGAGTTACATTTTATATATGGTGTGAAGTAAAAGTGGGAGTTTATTTTTTGCATGTAGAGATCCAGTTTTGCCATACCATTTGTTGAAACGATTACCTTTTCTTTGTTGGTTCTGTCGAAGACTCACTGGCTGGATCTGTCTGGGTCTGTCTCTAACTCCTCGTTCTGCTCCGTCGGTCCGCACGTCCCTCCGTGTGCTGATGATTGCTCTGTCTTCATGACTGCTGCTTTATGGTAACTCTCAAAATCAGGTAGGTGAGTTCTCCACATTTGTTCTTTCTCTAAATTGTTTTGGCTACTCTGATTCTTTTGCTTGCCCTATAAATTTTAGAACTAGATTCTCACCGTCTACAAGAAAACCTTGCTGGCTTTGTGGGGGTTTCGCTGAATCTACAGATGAAAACGGAAGAACTGTTACCTTTGCAGTGTTGAGTCTTCCAATCTACGGACACAAAATGTCTTTCTATATTTAGGACTCTTTTTTCTTTTTTCATCAGTGCTTTATGGTTTTCTGCATACATATCTTGAATTTATTTTGTTAGATTTATACCCAAGTACTTGATGTTTTGGGAAGTGGAGGAAGGGATGTTCTCATAGATGATATCGTTTTCTTACCTACAGGTTCTAATTACTCATTTTTGGTATGTAGGAAATCAATTTGCTTTTTGTATTGATCTTGTGGCCTGTGACCTTGTGTAATTCGTACCTCTTTGCATTCTTTTTCTTGAATCACTGCACTAGCTGGGACCTGTGGTGTGATATTGGCGAGGAGTGCTGGGAGAGAACAGCCTTATCTAGCTCTCTATTTCAGGGAGAAACCGCTCAGCACCTGACCATTAACTTTGATGACAGCTGTATGTTTGCTTTTTATATATCCTACGATGTTAATGAAATTCCTAGCCACTGAATTCTGGCAAATGCTTTACTCCTGCATTCATTGCTATGAGCATATGAATTTTTTAACTTGCATGTCAATATGATGAATTGCATTATTTATGAACACTGAGGCAGCCTTGCATTCGTGAATAGACCCACTTAGCCTTGATGTATTTATCCATTTTATTTATCATTAGATTTGGTTTGCTAAATTGTTAGGGATTCTTGCTTGTGAAGAATTTTATACCAACTTTTCTCTTTGTTGTAATATGTTGGTGTGGCATTGATACTAAGGTAGTGTTGGTCTCACAGAAGAATTGGGAATTGTTTGCTTTTCCTGTAGTCACTGGAAGAGTTCATAGAAAATTGGTGTATTTTTTTCTTTAAATGGTTGATAATATTTCAGCAGTGAAACCATCTGAGTCTGGTGTTTCCTTTTTGGAAATAGCCTTAAATCTATTTCTATTTTGAAAAGTCGACCCATTTCTCCTAGAGTGAGTGTAATAATATGTGCTTTTCAAGGAATTAGTCTATTTCATTTAAATCATCAAATGTATGAGTGTGAAGTCTCTTGTAGTCATCTCTTATTAGCCTTTTAGCACCTTTGGGATCAGTAGTAATTGCCCGTTTCATTCCCTATACTGATAATTTATATCTTTCCTCTTTTTTCTTCATTAGGTCTCTATCAGTTTGGGGATCATAACTTTTTTTTTCATTGATTTTCTTCTTTGTTTTCCTATTTTAAATTTCATCGATTTCTGCCCTGATCATTATTTCCTTTGTCTTGTGCTTTAGGTCTAATTCTTCTTCTTCATTCACTTTCCTATAATGAAAGCTGAGAGTATCACTTTCGATACATTTCTTTTTAACATCTGCACATACTGCTGTGAATTTCCTCTTAGCCTGGCTCTCACTTTGTCCCCTGACACGCAAACACGCTAGTATTCATAATGAGTACCAAAGCAAGGGCTCTTTGGACATATCCGATGTTTCAAAAAATACATTTTTGGAAATTAAAATTCATTTAGTTAATCTTGTAGCATAAGTAAATTCTGCCTCTGGCAAGTGGAAATAAACCTTGAGTTTCAAATATTTCCAATTGTGCCATAGCTCACATTACGTTCTCACCAGAGTTCATGCTATCGGCCTTTGAGGAAGAGCAAGACTGGAATGTGATTCTTCACCAGATAGAAACAGGAGGGAAAGAGTCCTTGGGAAATTCGCTTTTAAGTCAGCTGCACTCGTAGAACACGACCCTGAGAATTACAATTCTACCAGGCCGCCGCTGGAACGTCGGAATAATCACTCGACTATAGCACTGAAATCAAATGAGAGAAAACTCAAAATTACTTCAGAAGGGAGTCCAAAGCAACTGCTCCCGGGTCAACAGAAAGCACTGTTAAATAGTAATGACAAACCTGGTATTCTGCCTTGTAGCAGTCAAATAAGATAGAGACAGTTTACTTTCAAGGTTCACATGTACGTAACATCCATTTTATCAGACCCTGCCCTGAGGTTTTAATCCTATCAAGTCTCCACTTACAGCGTTGTGTAATTACTTAAATAATACCAGTAAAACAACAACAACAACAAATAAAATTTCACAAGTATTTTATAAGGAAGACAAAATAAACTTCTTGTGTTTTTGGATTATTTTAGTGGACTTGTTAATGACAATAAAGACACTGTAACTGCATCACCTACAAATAAAATGAAGTCACTTGGTTTGTGTCAGTTACATTATTACTTGATAACGAGTTATAACACAGGAATAATGAAATCTCATCAAGTTTTCATTTGCACCGATAAAAACTAACAGCAATAAAACTAAAAGAAGAAAAATCAGAATTATTTTAGTAGAAAGAAAAGTGTCTGCTTGTGGCTCCAGCATGCAGAAGCGGCTCACTGGTAGGAGCTCACTCGGCGACTGCCTGCTGGGGTCAGGCGGTGTGGACAGTGCTTGGTGTAGACAGATGCCTTAGCTCCTTGCGGGAGATGTGGGCAGGGCCCTCCATGGAGACTCCTGGGCTGTGTCTTCCTCCTTTTCTGGAATCAGAAGAGAGATGGGATTCTCTTCCAGTGCGCTGTGCCCCAGGACACTCGGGCCAGCTCTGACGTCTGACAAGAGCACAAGAAGATGCAGCCAGACCAGGCTGGGTCAAAGCGGTCCCAGTGGCATCATGATCTTGTGGGACACTTGGGTCGTGGTGGCCCTGGTGACACTGCAATCCCCTGAGAGGGTTGAGTCAACGTACCCTGATCTGTGACAGCACCAGGAGCGGTCTGTGCTTTGGCAGCCACTGTGTCGGGCTGGGGGACCCCAAGGAGACTGGCTCCTAGCTCTGTGTATCTCGGAGGCTGGACCCCGGGCCCCACCCACCCGGTGCTCCGCTCCCCGGGCTCCCGCCATCCCGGCCTCGGCCAGGCGCCCACCGAACAGCAGAGCCTC